>CABFOW010001441.1:0-61749 GCA_902141385.1 Timema californicum
AATTACTATAATATGGTAGGGGTGAGGTAGGTATTATTCAGAAGAAATGTACCCTTCTTTGCTTGGTGGGAGGGTGGGGACAGGTAAGTAAAAAAAACCTTTAATACATTTGGTTAGAATTCGAGCATAAATCACCCAGTCATCGGAAAACCAGAATAAATGAGCTTGGCAGATAGGCTGCATGCACACAAAAAAAAAAAATGTAAATAATATTATTTTTTTTGTCACTGCGTATTTTTACCTGACACGTGTATTATAATTACTTTAATTGGGTAAGGAGGATGAAGGAAGTATTTTATAGGTAATCCCTCATTTGCGTGGAAGTAGATGTGGGAAATCATTTAAGAAAACCCACTCTTAGCAGACCCAACCGGGATACAAACTCCGATATACTCGTTATTAGTAGGTGTAGGTATAACACTAGAGTGATGCCCTAAACCATTCTGCCACTAAAGTGGGTTAATTATATATATATAAATATATCTGATTATTAGAATTTTAATTTTAAAAAAATACCACCAGTAAACCACCCTTCAACGAAATTTCCCCTAAGAACTTATTTTGCTGTGATATTGGCCATGTCAAACAAATGTTAGCTATGCATTTTAGTCAAAAGTGTTATGGCCGTTTTAGAAAGAATTTGAATTTTAAAAAAAAATCACTCTTTAGTGAAATACACTTAATTAAAGGGCTACAATCAAAATCTAAAAAATGTCCCTATGTATAGCCCTATAAAATCTAAACATCAAGTTTGAATAAAATCTATCTGTTTCGGATCCGTGGCCAGGGACAGACAGACAGAAAGACAAACATAAAAACGGAAATAAAGGTAAAATCCACTTTATTGGGTTCGGGTTCACATAAAAGGTAAGGATTCAGCATAACCTCAAGATAGATTTTTTTTAACTATCACAATACTTTCTCTTTATATGAGAGATTAAAAAAATATCTTAACGTCACGTTCGTTTGGTTTGTCGGTGAAGTTAGGATTCAAATTCAGACCGTTGGTATTGGCAGTGATTCTTGTTAAAATAAAAATTATCCTTTTTCAGCCACGCAAATAAATGTACATTTTATCTCAATTATAACTAACTTACAAGTATAATTAAATGGGGATAGTCCAAATGGATTCTAAGATTCATTGAAAATTATAATTTAAAATATAGGATATAAGATGTTGTAGGTTGTCAAGAGGTTGTGGTGGTCTCGGTGACAAACATTGGGTTCAAGCCCTGCAAACAGGTTTGAAACCGTTGTTCTAAATCGAATACAGGATACAGCTGCTCAGATTAGAAATGATCATGACCTTGTGATCAGAGCTATTACGTCAATCACTTAAGGTGGGATGGAATGCGATGCGAAAAAAGGCCAGTATTTTTGCAGTTTTTATGGCAAAATATTTGTTTTGGCCACAATAAATAAAATATTGCTCTAGTACAAATATTGAATTTAATATTATTCACATGGTGACCTCAAAATTTCATGAATATATGTATGACAAGGGTGTCTTGGATATTCAATGCCAACTATTTATTTTCATTTAGAAAATTTCTCATCTAATGACGCTATGCTCATGATGGATATTTAGGAGCCGTTGATATCACCAAGGGAAGAAAATTAAACTATATATTCATATTGGAGCAATATTTTATTTATTTTAGCCAAAAAAAGTTTTGTCATAAGAAATGCAAAAAAACAGGCCTTTTCCCACGTCCCCTTCCATCGCACCTTAAGGAGTCCAACTGTGCAGCTATAATCAGGCTGATCATTTCAAGAATTTGTAGATGTAACGTAGAGTGTGCTTCAATTAACCATCGCAAATCAGCCTCAAGTTTTATTTTGACTGGTTTTTTTCCCCGAGAACGATATCGAAAACACCTAATTGACCCAAGAACATCCCGTTGTGAGACACCTGATCACCCGACACCCACTTCAGCTTCGTAATAGCATGGATGGCCAAATACTGGGAGATTGAGCTCACATCACTTTTGGGTGTACTAAGGACGTTTATTACTAAACGTTTTGCTACTATTCCTTGATGAAAATGCGGGAACATTTCTTTTAAACTCTTATCTTCCTGATTTCTACAACGTTATCGCATTTAATATAACCCCATGAGGTGGAGAGACACTGTGAAAAGAAATATAAAATTCACGTTACCGTTGCGAGAGGGGTTACGGAGAACAATTAGCACTTGATAGATTAAACGTCTAATGGAGACTTTATATTTTTCTCGGTATTTAGTTATGGGGTTGATTTAGTTTAGTTGTAGGATTCTCAGGGTTCGATAAAAATGTATTATCATTTAAAAAAGGCTCAACGTTATCAACCTGCAATCGATCTATAACGACCGGGAGAGGCCGATGTCTGTTGGTGAAGTTAGTTCTAACTTCTGCGGATATGGGTGTCATGGGGTCAGCACAACAAACCCTCCGGCCGTTAATAACAGTTTTTTTTTAAAGCAGAGCCTTTATTTTTTCATACAAGTAGTGACTCTATAATTTTCTTCAAAAGGCTGAATTTTCCCCGTTCAAGATCCACTGTTTGACCAAAATCTGAAAGCAGCGGTGATCGAACCCGGTGCCTATGGATCTTTAATCAGAAACTTTGACCTTTAGACCACATAGGTGGTCACAAAATAGTACGTCGCGATAGTAGGATATGATAGTAATCTTATCACTATAGTAAATTTGCGTTCATAATAGTTCACTTTACGCACCCCTGGTTCTGCAGAGCGCGTAAAGAAGGCGAAAGTAGACACCACAGCCATGCATGACGAAGTGTTGTCTGTCAGTCAATAAGGGTCATTTTCCTGGGTGTTTCTAATGACGGTAGAAAATTGTCAGTAACAGCTGTTTCTTTTCCACGTTCCTTGAAGCAGACTATTTCTAAGATAAACACTCCCCGCTAGCCCTGAAGGGTAACACAATTACTTGCCGTGTGTATTTTGTTGATAGAGAGGGCGACCTTCCGTTTTCCAATCCTTAGAAGGAAAAATAAAAGTCTTGGCTGAACCTCACAGAAATAAAAAGGAATATAGTAAATTTTGGGTGAAAATAATATTTACAAAACGTTTTATTCAAAATTTTACATTTATTTGTTTTCAAATTTAATTTATGGTAAATCCTGATTTGTTTTTTTTAACAAAAGAATGTCTGCTAGAAAATTTAAGTTAGTTAACGATTCGTGTTTTTTTTCTATTTTTCTCTAGAGCTTTTATTATTATTATTTTTTACCACCGCGTCTTACTACCCATTCGGGTTATACGCTTTAAGTATTAATTACGCTAATTGATTGGGAATCGGGAAGGTTGAATTAGAGGAAGTGAATCCACATTCGCGTGGAGGGAAAGTGGTAAACCATTTAGGAAAAATCACCCTCAGTTCACCCGACCGAGATTCGTACCTCGATATCCCCGTCCTCAGCAGTCGAGCTCAACACGACTAGCGCGTTAGCCAACTAACTACACCACCGAGGAGGGTTTCCCTAGAGCTGAATGTGTGTAACTTAGCTGCTTCTTCTTAATTATTTATGTATTTTTTATACCACAGCGTCTTATTACCTGTCCAGGCTATACGCATATATGATAATTACTCTAATAGGGTAGGGGTGAGGGAGGAAGCATTTTAGAAGAAATCTACCTGCATTCACGCGGAAGAAGAGTGTGAAATCATTTATTTAAAAACATCTTAGTAGACCCGACCGGGATTTAAACCCCTTCTCACCATAGTTATACTTATAATACTCAAGAAAAAACTGGGGAAAATAGCTCATTTCATCAACAAGTATTAATGTGGTTGATTAAATATTTTGTTTATTTTGTTTTTTGCACTACATTCTAGTACCCACCCGGGCTTTACGCATTTAATTACAACAATAGTAGGCGGTCTTAGGATATGTACAATAGAGTGAGGAGATATACTTGCATTAGCGTACAGGGAGCGTGGGAAACAATTTAGTAAAAAAATGCTTCCTCATTATACCCAGCTGGAATTTCGATAGGCGGCCTCTTTGTCGCCAGTAAGCCAGGCTAGACGAATTTGACGCTTAGATCACGTGCCCGACGATGCAGGTGAGTTTTTTTTTAAATTTAAATGTTTATAAAGTCTACCTGAACATACTTCTTACAAGTAATGCTAAATTTATCCGGAATTTATAATTATTTAAGGAAGCAGAGTGAAGAATGTGAATTTTATAAGAAAATTTCACCAGCATTCACCCATAGAGAATGAAAATAGAGAGTTAATAAATATTGAGTTGACTTTTTAATTTAATGTACACGTTAAGTATTTTGCCTAAGCCCCTGGTTTCTCCCTTCTCCTCTTCCCCCTCTCTTTCTCACTCTAATAATAGAGCATATTTTTGATCTTTTTGTGGTTTCCAAAACTAAAATTTAAAGATTAAATTGATAATAGGATTAGTTGTACTTTTTTTTTGTTTCGTCATTTAGATCTAAATTGATATTAACACAAATTATGTAGTAAGAAATATATAATTTCAAGTTTATTTAATAAATCTTTTTTTTTATCTTGTATTAAATAGAATTCTCCTCGTGTAGCGATTATATTAACATCCTCTTAGCGAGCCATGACGAGATATATCCAAGTACATTTACGTTTATAAAGGTGTGTCGCACGAATCTAGTGACCCGGAGCGTCAACTATTTATTTTCTCTACCCGGCGTCTTTTATTTTCCAACCTCTAGCAGCGGTGATATACGTTTGTTGCAAACTCGTTTTACATCGGCCTCTAGTTTGGGACCAACAGATTCGAGGATTCCTCTCAGACGATTTGAAGTAACAATGGGCTAAAGGTGCATTTACATTGAAGTTTCCACCTTGTGAAACCTTTGTCCCCTAGAATGTTTTCTCTACCCCGTCAGTCGTGTGTGATTGTTTTTCGATAATAACACTTTTTCGGCTCAATGAGTGAAAACGATTTACTAACTGTATTTGTTGCTAGGAGACAACAAGGACGATGAAATATCACAAATTGTAACTATACCAGAGGTCGGTAAATCGCCGATTACGATCGACTGGTAGATTTTTTTGGCAGCGTGTTTTACTACCTATTTGTGCTATACTACTATGTATTAAGTTCTAATATACTAGGAATGAGAAAGGTTACATTTAGAGGAAATGTACCCGAATCTGATTGTAGTGTGAGTGGAAAAACGCTTTAGGATAAAATTCAGTACAACCAACCAGGATTTTAGCCCATATCTCCCCTGCATTGGCAGTCTAGTCTGTTGCGAAGATGACGCTTTGGAGTACTAGACCATACGACCAATGAAGTGGGAAATCGTTTGATCTAGTGGCAAATTTTAGTCGCTCGTATAAGAAAACTTCATCGTAATTGAAAGTTTATCTTTGTGATCAAGTGCTTTCGAATAGTAGCTTGAATTATCACAATCGGTAATGATATAACGATATTAAATAGTTTAATTTTAAAATGTACATTTTATTCATCCAATTTTTTTATACGAGGAGACATAAATGAAATATTCGAGGAAAGATTGAATTTAGTAACAGGTATAAGACAGAAAAGGTAAATGTATAACGAATGGAGAAACGATTATTTATCGCGGGCGGAACCTTTGTCAAGCTATTAATATTAACATGACAAATATCCCGCCCGCGATTGACATATTTTGTCTATCAGGGTGCAATGAGGCTACCGTCGCATGGCCTAGACAAAGTAAATGCTTAAGTTAATCCAAATTCTAAATAAATACATCTGTGCTGTGATGTGCAAATCTTGTTAGGTGGATTGTATCGTAGCTATGTTCACAAAGTTTTCATTCCCAGGCAGCGTATAACATACTTTTGCCACTAAATTTGAAACTATTTGCAAAAATATGAGTGATCGCTTCTTCCACTGCGGTTAGGATGCATTCAGAGTAATATGGTCACTGCGACCTTAGTCGTTGACGGCTGACGTCAGAGAAAGAAATAATCCCTCAAATTTTGAAATATTAAATGATATTTGGATAAAAACTGTATTGAAAAGGCCGTTTTTGACCATTTTAGAATGACTTCACAGGTAAGCATTGTGCACAAATATTCATTCTGTCATAATAGAGACGTAGTGTGATTATTAAAAATAAACTTTGTCGTTCTTTCTCCCATCGTCACCCCGGAAAATTTCGAGTAATCATTCAAATACGAATGCACTGCACACATTTATGACATATTTTAGGTATTTTCTTTTCCCTTTTACTTTCACACCTCACGCGATTTAGAAGATGAGTTGGGCACTACTTTGATGAACGCTCTTAAGGAGTGAGATACAGGCTTGATTCTGGTTCGTATAGGAGACACAACAACGGTGCGATGGGTGCAACTTACGTATTGGCTGCATTTAAGGAAATTCTCCTTAAGTTTGGATGGAAGGGGACGCGAGAAAATACCAGTGTTTTTTGCAGTTTTTGTAGCGAATCTTTTTTTTGCCAAATAAAATAAAATATTGCTAAAGTAGAAATATAGAGTTTAATTTTATACACAGGGTGCTATCAAGAGCTCTTTCAAATGTCATGGGCATTGAGGAATTGTATTTTTAAGAAATTATTTTGTTTTAAAAGTGTATCATAAAAATACACCATTCTTATGACTAGTAATACAAGAACCGTTTAGATGACTTTGTATAGAGATTTAAATTAAATGTATTTAATGGTAAAATCTTTAATTTATTTGGTCAACATCCTTATTTTTTATTATAAAAACGGCAAAAATATGATCTTAGTTCATGTGGCCTTCCATCACACATTGAAGGTTGATAATTTTGAAGTTGAAAATACCTAAAATCACTGGATAGAAAAATGAAAACAGGTTTATAAAATTAGGTATTTGTTAAAATATTTTCTGAATCTGATTGTAGTTAATTAAGTGACATGTGTCGCTATTGAACCCACAGGTATCCAAATTGTCGAGGTGTTTTCCAACACAATGGCTTCAACTCTCCCGTTGATCTGTCCTAAGGGACTCATTCCTAAAAGTTGATCCCCCTCCCCTCCCTCCCTGATCCCCCTACCCCTTTTGGTGAGTACATTGTATACCGTACACACACACACACACACACACACACCTATATCTACCCACACGCACGTGTAACATACTACGCGCTATCTGCGATACGCGAGATCACAGAAGGGGTCATCGGGCCGGACTAAAGTACTGGTCCTCTGCGGCTACTTTGCCACGTCTGAAGAGAATATGTCGGGTCTGGAGGGAAAAGTGGGACAAGTCCAAGAACATATTTAAAAACTTCAAAGATACAAATTAATTCTTCATTTTATATAGATATCAAATCTGAATTTTAATGTATATATATATATATATATATATACAGGATGTTCATATATATATATATATATATACACAGGATGTTCCCTAGTTAAACCGCCAAACTATGGGAAGTAGTGGATCAAAAAACTAACACAAAATGTATTTTGAAGATTTGATTGATATCGCCTCCTTTTTTTCGCAAACAGCAAAAAATAAAATAAAAACAAAATTGTATTTAATAAAATATTTTATTTATTTTGTTAAAATTGACGGCCTCCATAAAAAAAAAGAACAAGTAGCTGACCTATATTGTACGACTATTGTTTCTTCGCACGCTTGTGTTGTCGTAACTATTGAAGGTCACTAAATAAAATAAAATCGAATGGCGTTATATCATGTTTACGTAAAGTCAAAGCCACAGGTTCAGCATGACCTTCCCATCCTCCAGGAAAATTAGCATTAAGCCATTGCCAAGAACTTCTACAGAAACGCGTGTTTTTATTTTGGTTTTTTCTGTTTGCACTAAAAGGAATATAAAATGAGCATATTTCCAAAATACGTATAGAGTTAGTTTTTTGATCCATTATTACTTCCCAAAGTTTAGCCTTCTAACCCGGGAACGCCCAGTATGTGTGTGTGTGTGTGTGTGTATGTATATATATATATATATATTAATAAGAACTGGTTATAGGCTGAGGGTATTTTTTCCTAAATGATTTATAAACTTTTGTATAAGATATATATAGGCCTACTAGAGTTACAATATAATAGGCAGTGATATTAACTGTCTAGTCTCATCGAGCAGGTAGGTTAAGGCGAATATTTAAGAACTCATCACTCACTTGTGAAAAATACTGAAACTCACTTTGTGATGCATCGGTGGATTGAAGCGTTTCTTTATACAAACATTTTTTTTATGGCTTTTGAACACAATATTAAACTATTTCATACTATTTTATTTTTTACGTTCAAAAGAATTGTGCCTAGCCTAATATCGTACCACGCGGGAATATTAAAATGCTTTACTAAAAGGATTCGAACCAAAGTCTTTCAACATGCAACAAATGTTTAAAACAAAAGTTTCCCTGTTACCAAATAGTTGGTCCGGATCAATAAAAACAGTTGTTTATGAGTAGTGGTTAAAATGACAATTCTGGACCATGTTTTCACATAAGATTAACATTTATCCTTTTCATTCCGGAGCAGGATCTCATCCCTTAAAAGGTCAACATTGATCCTCCTCACTGGAGTTGATTCACTTTCTCTCACACTCGTTACTTTCCACCATCACCAACCATCACTGACAATTATGTATATGTTTAATTTCATTAATTTTAATCGGAATGAAAAGGCTCAATGTCAATCTTATGGGAGGAGAGTGGTCCAGAACTATCATTTTAGCCACTACTGATAAAACACTAAGCCTTTATTTGTGAACCGCTCTTGAAGCTGGTATATATTTTTACTTTACCACCACGTGTTACTACCACCACTCGTTCGGGTTATACGCAAATGTAGAATTTACTAACTAAGCTAATGAGCTAGGGATGAAAAATCTTGAATCTAAATTAATTGCACTCGTATTTGCGGAGAAGAAGAGTGTAAAATCATTTATAAATGCCATATACTCTAATCTCCCCTTAGGCGGGAGTTTATTCTATTGTGAGAATGACGTCTTAGACTATGTGGTCATTGAAGCTGGTGATAATTATTTCAAAATTAATAAAGATCCCACACACATACATGAGCACAAAACAGATGCATATGGTAGGTACACAGCTGGATAAAGCTAAAATAACTTTTATCCGTCAGGTAGTTACATTGGATTCGAACCCTGATCTCTACGTCATCCTCAGGCGAATCTAACACGAGAAGGACGCCTTGTACTATTCGACCACTGATGTGAGTGGCAGTGCATTCGTGTTGTTGGTGGAATGAAGACAGTTATATTTTCATACAAGTACAATATTGCCAACATTCACGCGAGTCAAATAGTATCAAAACTTTGGAGATTTCGGTGGCCAATTTTCAAAGTCTAACAAGGAAGAGGTAGAGATTATAGATACCTTTGAAACTACGCAATCCCTTCCTACACCCTCGCCTATCTCGCCGCAATCTTTCTCCCTCTTAAAAACCCTGAGTTTCCAGTAAATGTTACTCTACGTGTTTCAAACTTCTTTTGTTTCAACATTCGAGGGAGGCGTTTTGTCACTCAAAGACTCCTTCCATACCTTTCAATCATCTTTCCTTTTTAGTTTTAGTTTTTGTTTGACAGGGGCCTGGTGTCATCTGAGACTGTTATGTAAAGTCAACGTTTGGATTTCATCCCTCCACGAGTTCTCTTACTGATAAAGGGGAAATGCAGGGGTGGGGAAAGAAAGGACCGCGCACGCATGGATTTTAACTAATGAGCTGCTATTAGAAAGGGGGAGTGTTGGATTAATACAGGATAAAGTACTCTGGCAAAAATAATACTGTTTCCCTTCTTTCTTTGTTTCTTTCTATCTAAGGTACATGAGAAGGGTGGAATATAAACTAAGGGTTACACCCCTAAAACTTATTCTGCCGGCGAACCAATCCAAACAACCTTATGTGAAAAAGTTATGATTGTTTTTGTAATCCTTGAATTAAAAGTATATCAACTCTATTCGGTAGCCGCGAGCTGTAACGCGCTACTCTCGCAATAGACTAGACTGCCGATGACGGGGAGACCGGGAGTCGAACCCCAGTCGGGTGTATTGACGGTGGTTTTTCATAGATGGTTTTACACTCTCCCTCCACGCAGATATGGATACATTTCCTTAAATTCAACCTTCATCATCCGTGGAACATTAGCGTTAAATATATTATTATTTAGCACCACGTCTTACCACCCGTTCGGGTTATAAGCTTTAAGTACTAATTACGCTAATGGATTAAGAATCGGGAAGGTTGAATTAGCGGAAGTGAACCCGCATTTGCGTGGAGGGAGAGTGGAAAATCATTTAGGAAAAACCAACCCCAGTTCACCCGACCGAGATTCGAACCTCGATCTCCCTATCCTCGTCAGTCGAGCTCAACACAACTAGCGCGTTAGCCAACTACGCGACCGAGGCGGGTAGTGTTACATCTAATTGGTGAACATAATTAGAGTAATTAATAGGGATTTGTACCTGAAGTAAAATGAAGAAAATTTGGTAATCACCAATAAGATAAACAAAAGCCTTTACATCATCCGGTTGGCAAAGATCTTCATCCCAATAAATCAGAGGTCAGTACACTATCCGTGCAGCCAACCAATTGCGTGCAAATCAATTGAAAGGTTGGAACTGGAAAGCTCTTCTATTTGTACAAAACGCAGTTAAATCAATTCTGTTATAGCTATAGAGTTAAGCTTTCATCAGAATGCGTTAATTTGGTAATGTTTTTCGTCAAATGCTCCCGATTAATACAAATGGAACATTTATCAAAACGTAACTAACGATTTGAACAAAATTTTTAATAGGTTTACTAAAGCGAGCTAGACTAGTGGATTCAGTTGGAATAAGACCAATTATAAAAATTTAATTTTCGTTTGGAGTCGGTCACAAAATATTTGGCATCTGAGTTTGTAAAATGTTCCAAGCTTTATTTGAATCTTTTTGTTTAAACTATAAGTCTGATAGGTATGCATATAAAAATATATTAAAATGCATACTTTTAGACAATATTTCATGTGTTGTGAGATCTTATTGAATTTTAATTTTCTTAGATTACTTAAACTAGCTATAATTTTTTTCTAGTATATATAATATATGAAAAAATATTTAAATTTCCTATCTGATGAGTGGGTAATGTAAGGTTATTTATCATAATAGATTTTATTTTCATAATTCAATATATTTTGTCGTATGACGTACAAAGCTTTAACATAGTTAAGCTCCTTTCTCTTGCAAATTAGTATTTTCCAAATAATGTCATTGTTTTAACCTTTTGGGAATGATTAAAACTCTAAGGAAGTTGAGTAGGCTTAAGTACGTAATGGATCTCACCTCCTATTATTCTGACGAAGAGAAAGTTGGGGTGAATAGATTTAACTGAAAGAAGACTTTTTTTTACTATGAATCCAATTGAAGCTTTTATTCCTAAAAGGTAGGGGAGAACATCTCTAGTATTTTGATCAATCCAGAGAAATGATTAATTAGTTTAAATTTAGTTTCATATGAAAATATACTTGTTTGCCATGAATTACTCTGACAAATCTGGGCGCCTATATAAGTGGCCCAGAGGACTAATTTTCAGGCCCATTTAGTTAGGTTCACCTGTGAATTGTAGGCCAGATTTCGATTCTCAGCCGGGTGAAACAAGGGTGGTTTTTGCTTAGTGGTGTTCTACTCTCCATTCACGCAAATTTGGGTGCATCATCCCCTAAAAATTGTACGTTCTTATACCTATGATATTAACTTAATTAAAATACCTATCTATAGTATGTGCAGGAATAAAAATTTGAATATGTACAGCTAGATAAGCTATTACACGGTAAATTAAGTTTATTTGACAGTTGAAACGCAATTGAAAAAGAAAACCTGAATACATTTTTTAAATATCTAGTTAATCAGCTAGGGAGAGATTTGAAGCTATTTTTTATAAGAGAAACTCATGTTTAAATTGGAATATAATCTATGTTAAAGAATAAGCCTCCATCTAGATGATCCTATTGTTTGTATTTCTACTATATTTTGAAATGATTGTCAGTCAAACTTTAAAAAAAAATCACAAGAACACCTTGTTTATTTAGTTTTAAACCTTTATTCTAGTAATAATTTTGAGGATAAAGGTGTTAAAAATAAAATTTAAAAATATTTAGGGCAGTTTGGCACCTTAAAGGTAGACCGAAGTGGTTCCGGTGACCCTTATGCAATTTAGATAGGTTTTATGCGGTGCACTAAACGACTAGGATAACATACTCCTATCTAAGAAAACAATTATTATTATTATTATTATTTGTTTATTCATATTGCAGGCACCTGATTCGTTGGTTGTATGATATAAAGCTTCACTCTTGAGTTAGACTAGACTGGCAATGACAGATATATCGGGGTTCAAATTCCGGTCGGGTGTACTAGGGGTGATGAATGGTTTTCAAATTTCCCTCCACGCAAATTTGGGTACAGGTCATCTAAATTCAACCTTACTCATACATAGCTTACTATTGTAATTAGTGTATATGAGTAAGATTACATTTGCTGAAAATAAAAAGAAACAAAACTTTTGATAAATATTGTGCCTGAACGTTTTACACAAGCCATATATTTGATGGATACTTTGTAGTAAGATCATTTCTATCATTGTCTACTAGATCATTACTTTCTTATAATGGCCCTGCCTTAGTTGCTAAAGATAGAGTTATAAAAACATTTTACTAGTGTTTTCAAATTCAAATGATATTTTTATATATAATTTGATAAGCCCATTTCCGGCAATATATTATTATTATTATTATTATTATTATTATTATTATTATTAGCACCGCGTCTTACTACCCGTTCGGGTTATACGCACTTACGCTAATGTGTAATAGTAGGGTGATTGTGAGATGAAATGGAGGACCTACAGTTTAACGTGGAATCCGAACCACGGTGGAGGCCTGGCATTCCCCACATTCACAAGATGTCTTGTCAGAGGTGAAGGAAAGGTTTGGTAATCAGATAAATCTTTGCCGGGACCGAGGATTGAACCCCAGACCCCCAGCACAGAAGTCTGACACCTTACCCCTAGACCGCCAGGTCACCCTTCCGGCAATATGAATTACAAGGAAATGACTGAACAGATTTTGACAAACGACCGCTCATTTTAACGCTTAGGAGTCAGGGATGTCGGGGAAAAAGAGTAGTTTTCCACGAAAATCCAACTTTCACAGATAATTTTCAGTTTCTCATTATTTGTTTAATCACCATGGAAACCGTTATTTGCTTCATGGCTGTAAATCTCTAAATAAAATATATCTCTTTGGATAAAAAGTAATAACTATATCTTTATTGGTTGGTCCGAACACATCACAATTTTCCCTTTGGATGAATATTTCTCTTTGGATGCTGCCATAACACATCTAAATTGAGATTCCTGAACTGGGGAAACATTTATTTTTTATTGGAATGTTATTAGCGTTAACTCGCATTTAAATCAAAAATATTGAGCGTAATTTGAGAATTAAAATGTTAAGTTGTTAAGTTCGTGAAAGTATTGTCTACGCTTTGTTTCACGCATGATAAAATGATGTTTAAATATATTTTGATATGTATTATAAGCTCAAAAACGATCAAATAATCTTGAATAATGTACAAAAAAAAGCCATTCTAACTATTTAAGTATGAGTTTTGGTGATAATTTTTTCTCTCCAAATAATAGATTTTGATGTTCATTTTAACAAATATTAACACAAATACACAAGTTAAGCTACGTTTTCATTTTACCGCTTAATTTTAGGGATATAATATATAAAATGATGTTTTGTGTACCCTATATGTCTTTTCACATTCTTACAAATACAGTAAGTTTAATTTTGTCTCCATTTTGATAGTTAATTTTGAGAGAATACTATTTAAAAGTACCGAAATGTTTGAGTATCACATCAATATGTTTACATTCTTTCTCCCTCTCTCTCTCTCAGATTCTCTCACGCTCTTACACACTCTCTCCCCTCGTACACACACACACCCTATAAAACTCTTTTTTCTCATTCTCTCCCACACTTTATCCCTCTCTCTCACACACTCTCTACCCTCACATACACTCTTTATCACACAATTACTCTAACATTATCTTTATTATAATCTTTCTTAAACTCTCTCTCTAGAACGTTCTATCCCTTGAACGCTCTCTCACAAGCGCTACCTCTCCTAAACTCCCTCTATCTCAAACTCTTGCTCTATCTAAATCTCATTCTCTCAGTCTCATTTATTCAAACTCACTCTCTCTCTTTCTCAAACCAACTTTCTTTCTTAAACTCACTTTATTAATTTCTCTCTTTAACTCTTTTTCAATTTCTCTTTCTAAACTAATCTCTCCCTCTCTAACTTTCTATCTCCAACTCTCTCTAACACGCGCTCACATTTTCTCTCTCTTTCAGACAATATCTTTCCCAAAACAATACACTCTCTTTTTGTCTCTTTCTCCCTCACCCACACAATCAGTCACACACACTTTATCACGTATTCTCCTTTACATATTCTCTTTCTCTCTTACACTCACACTCTCTCTCTCACTTTCTCTCACACACACTCTCTCTCTCCTCCTACACAAACTGTTTTCCTCTTCCCCCAATATTTATCTCGCTAACTCACACACATAATCTCACGATACCTCACTCACACTCATTATCTCTCTCAATTGCTCATTTTCAATCTCTTACACTCATTTTCTCACACTAACACTCTCATTTTAGCCCTGACCCACACACTTACACAATCACACACTCAAACAGATCCACTTTCATTTTAAATATCACATTTTATCAGTCCCTCTAACATATTATATCTTAATATTTATTATTTGATAAGCCCGTTTCCAGTAATAGAAATAACGAGGAAATGACTAAACATATTTTTACAAACGAACACTCATTTTAAATATTAGAGAATCATGATACCGGTAAAAATAATGGCCTAAAACTACAACCCAATTTTCTTAGCGAGTTTTCCCTATTTCCCTTCTGTGTGGGTAGTGGTTCATCAGTACAATCATTATTTGTTTACATCACCATGGAAACCATGATTTGTGAATAGCTGTATATTGGTAAATAAAATATTTATCTTTGTTTAATAATAGTATCAGATCAATTGTTACTTAAGTGGTTTGGTGCAATAAATAGAGTTCTGGGAGTAGGGTCATTTTAAAGTTTTCATCGGGGTGAAGGGGGAAAATTTACATTTTTATTAAAATTACACACCGAAAACTAAATATCTAGGTAAAGTTGATAGCCTTTGACAAGTAAGCGTTTAACTAAAAAGTGAGTGAGTGCTTATTATATATTGATCCGTTCCTAATAAAAAGTTAAAAATACATTTTAGTGCTATAATATACAGCCATTGCTGCAACGACCCACTAGTGTTTTTTAATCAAATTAGTTTGGGATATGTCAGTATTAAAATCATAAGGTAAATTAGTATCTATCAAAAACACAATGTAAATTATACTATATTATAAATACCCACTTATTCAGTAGATTTTTAAAAATCAAAATTAAGCTGCTAGTGTTTGTAAAACGCTGTCACGGTAAGTTGAAAGATTTTAAGTGAGTTCAGCCTGAACTTGTATGCAACCCACCACTTGCAACTGTAACTATTCTTGCATACACGCAAGGAAGTTGCAATGCAGCTCAACTAACAACCACTTGTAAACGAACAATTGAATTTAATTTGGCAATAACTTGAAGAATGGCCTTTTAATTAATATCCTCGTTACTATCACTATCCATATTTCTTACATGGCTAAGTAAGAGCTTAAATTCTTGTGAGATTGGCACGTGGCTGTTTTATATATAATGTACAGTACGTATATTTAAATATATGTTATATTTCTAAATGAGCTAATAAGTTAATTTTTATACATTTGTTCTATTTATAAATATAGCTATGCATATACACATATAATTTACGTTAATTGGTGACTGTATTGCCTGACACTGTTAGGTTCCCCAATGTCATAAAAAAAAGTATTGAGTTGAAGACTCGCAAAAAATACAAACACACAAAACGTCTGAACAGTTATTTTGATTTACTACAGTTCAATTTTCATGGAAATAGCCTAAAATGACAGCTTAAGAAACTACTAGATCTACTTTCACTTGTATCTGATTTTTTTCCCCATGAAAATTTGAATTTGCATTAAGAAAAAAAAACTATAGTCATATATATTTAACTCATTTTGTATATTCATAAGTTTTCATGTGTTCTGCAACTAACACTTTTGGCATATTGTATCTATTCCTCCAAAGTTGGTAGATCTACATTCATTTTATATATTCGCAAAAAGGTTCTTCCAATACCGATCAAACTGTATTCACAACCCTAGAACTTCTCTGAACCCGAACTTTTCATATAAATAACCCTATCTGACAGCTAAAAATCGCTAATAGATTTACTTTCGCTTATTAATACGCCAAGCCATATAATCTGCAGCTATAACTATTGATAGATGATATAAATACCTATAAAATAGCACTAGATGATATACTAAAATATTATTTATGTTTACAAAAGTAAAATTATTTTCGTATTTTCTCAAAGATTCTTACTACCACAATCCTACTATTACCGACACCGCTGTGCAGGAACATGGATGGTTGGGGTACACACGTCAATGACCGGAAAAATGTATATAAGATCCCTCTAAAACGTACTATCCCCTGCCGTCTACCGAAGCACTTAAACACACTAAAGAGCTTCAGAAATAAAAGTAAATATACTAAGAAACGTAATTAAATATTTGATTTCTCGTGGGAAGAAGCCTTTAGAAATGGCAAACATACCATTTTGTAGTAAACATTAATAATATATCACCAAATTATTAGTATTATTTCATTATTACTTGCAGATAACATTACTTCATGTATGGATATATGAAAATTATCTTAGTAAATTTGTAAATTTTAAAATAAGGGTCTTCCTATCAAAATCTGACAGTAGTATTCCTCTAGTGAATAAAGTCATTTTTAACAGTGCTATAACAAAAGTAGGCAATGTAGGTTTATTTTAGTGGTTTGAAAGGTTTAGAGCTGTTATTCTAATAAGAAATACTAAAATAGGATGCTAGTTAACATCAAGTAGATGGTACCCTTTAGACTGAACACATCCATCCCGGTGGCCGTACGGTCTTAGGCCGTCACTCTCGTAATAAACTAGACTGCCGATAACGGGGAGATCAAAGTTTTATCCCGGTCGGGTGTATTGAGGGTAATTTTTCCTAAATGGTTTCCCACTCTATTTCCCCCCAAAAATGTGGGCACACTTCCTATAGATTCAACCTTACCCATACTTAACACATCAGCATCATTATTACATCGGTGTATAGCACGAACGGGTGGTAAGATGTGGTGTTAAAAAAGAATGAACACTCGTGACCTGTCTGTGTACTAGGGCAGGAGAGTCTTGTAAAGGGGACACGAGAAAAGGCCACGGTTTTTGTAGATTTTATAGCAAAGCATATTTTTGGCCAAAATAAATAAAACATCGCTACAGTAGAAACATTTAGTTTAATTATTTTTCACATGGTTATATCAAGTTGTTTAATATCTGATTAGATGAGAAACTTTTTAAATGAAGAGAAAAAGTTGTCATTAAATTCCAGGACAACCTTGATAGAATAATAATAATAATAATAATATTTAGCACCGCGTCTTACTACCCGTTCGGGTTATACGCTTTAAGTACTAATTACTCAAATGGATTAGGAATTGGGAAGGTTGAAATAGAAGAAGTGAGCCCGCATTTGCGTGGAGGGAGAGTGGAAAACCATTTAGGAAATACCACCCCCAGTTCACCCGACCGAGATTCGAACCTCGATCTCCCCGTCCTCAGCGGTCGAGCTCAACACGACAAGTGCGTTTGCCAACTACGCCACCGAGGCGGGTAACCTTGATAGATATTCAACAAATGTTGATATCACCATGTTAAGAGAGTTAAAGTCTATTTTTGTTATTAAGCAATATTTGATTTATTTTGTTACAAAAAAGTTTTAATGTAAAAACTATAAAACATTTTCTCGCGTTCCCTGCAGCCTCACTTTAAACCTCATGTGCTGGTCCGGTGACTGTACTGTGTGTAGACTGAAGATAAATATCCGCAACGCCATCTCACGAACAAAGTACATATTTATCTTTCCGTCTGTGTGCTTCCTATATCCTCCACTTCCAAACGATTCTCACCTTCTGTATAGTTCATATTCCTTGTTTGTCAAAAAAAAAGGTCCCGGGAGAGGGTCGAGTGGAGGACCTCTTGTTAATTAAAGTGCTTTGACAACTTTGTCATCGCGTCGGGTTTGAATTTCGTCTGGTTTTGCTATTTACACGTGAATATATCTCTCTTATTATCGTTTATTTCCTTGCTCCTTTGGTTATCTACTAGTTTCGCCTTCTGTCGCGTGTATCCGATGTAATCATATTAATGTTATCTGGGTAGTTCATGTAAATTAGCTCCACGTGTCTCGTTGGATGGGGTGGACAGATGAAATAGTTGAAACAAGTCATTATAACTTGCGTTCTAGCGTGCTGATTAAATTACTAACCTCCTAGTTGTCAGGTGGCTGAGAAGAAATGATATTCTAATTAGAGTTAGACTCTAGTGATCGGATGAGAGAGTTTGCCATCTTCTATTCTTTTGTAAGTATTATATTCGTGAAAAAACGTTTACCTCAAGATTATGACGGATCTTGACGTTTTATGTGCACCTGAAATATAAAATGTTTTTCTGAATTTCGTTTAAACTTGATATATATATATATTTTATGGTCATACCTTCAGTCCAACGCATGATTTTGAATCTAGCCTTAACATTAAGTGTTGTTTATTGATAGCTCATTTTTAAATTTGTCTCAAATGGATATATTCGAGTCCGACATCTAAGATCAGTCGGTTGCGTGTCTGTCTACTTAGCTAAGCGTCTCAGATTCGATTCCCAGAATAGCCAATTAATTATTATTTGTGAAATTGGTATAAACCCTTTCACAGTGACGAATTAACGTCCGTAGGGCTGGGTGTTCTGTCTCTTCTAGATTTAAGCTAATTTACAAATCTTGTATGGATATAATATTTTGGTTTAGAAAGTGTACGTTAAATACCTCTAATAAAATTAAAAATTCCATGGCTTCAGCCCGCAAGCAAGCTGTACCAACAGAGCGGCCGCCACATGTCGGAGAAAATAGTACCGACATTTGCGGATAGAAGGTGTCATTTGGTCAGCACAGCCAACACTCCAGCCGTTAATCTCAGTTTTCTAGACAGTAGCCACTACTTATTTATTTAAGTAAATCCTTATTTGTACTCGCGTGGTTTACTGCGTTCCAGACACACTGCTTACATCTAATGATGATGATGATGATGATGATAATAATAATAATATACATTAAATATCTGTGAGATAATATTTTTTTAATGAAAGTTAAACTCTAAACTTATGGATGGCCGTTCTGACCACTCAGGGACGAGGACGGTATTGAAGAATCGAAGACTCCTATGTGTAAATCTAACACCTGCGTACACGTGCCGTGTTATTTCAACGACCGCCCCACGGGGTGACGTCTGGATAGAGGAAGAGGAGGGTGAGGGGAATTGCTTTGTGTTGTCGGTATTGATTATCAAGTGAAAATTGTTTACAAACGCCAGTGTTTAAATGTTTGATAACTACCGAGTGAAACTCAAGAAGAAAAACCACAACAGACAAGAAGTAGAAGGGAAAAGTCGTAAAACGGGGCCTCTGAAAATCCTACGAAGGCCAACCCATGGCTCTTTTATTTTGTGTTCACGCAATGTAGGCTATATTTTCATTCGTTCAAATCATAAATGTTATGTTAATGTGATGGGAATGGGTACGATATAATTGTAAATGTACTCAAATTTACGTAGAATGAAATTGGGGAAGAATTTAAATTAAAAAAAACAATCGATGCGGCCAACCGGGTCTTGAACCCAGACCTCTCAGTCACCAGAACTTAGGTAAATTAGTACCCACAAGATTTTGTTTTAAAAAATTATTTTAATAAAAATAATGTTAATTTTTTATTCTTAGTGATCGAACTTTTTAACAACTCATCTCTAAGGCGTAAATCTCACTTTAGAATGACTTGCTAATGAAGGGAGGAACAGGGTATGAATTCCTATTGTTTGTACTTGGGTTTATTTTATATATATATATATATATAATTACATATCACCCTCCAATAAGATAGAAATGTACTAGTTAGGTGAAACAGCATGGCATTCGACTCGATTTTAAAAACCTCATTATTTCCGTTTTAGATTTGATCCCGGGTCAATGTTGGTTACACTATCTATGCATCTAACCCCAACCCAGTGCTAGGAAGATTTTGGTTTTTAAACTTATTTATTTAAAAAATAAATGGTTAATCATTAAAATAACATTTGGGATGTATATTTTAGTAGACAATCAGGCTTATCAATGATTTTATATATTTTAATCAAATTTGTATTATTTTTTTGTAATGTATAAAACATGTTTTCAACTATTGTAATTTTTTTTAAGTATTTAATAATTAATTTGAATTTTTACTAACAAACTTAATAATAAATAATTAGTTTTTCAACTATTATTCTTTTGTTTATTTATTTGGATGCCTAATTCATAAAACTACCATTTGGTTAGATAACCCTCAACATTGGCAAGTATCTTGGGTTGCAGCCATTATAGGTTGTATTTAACTTTTCATCAGATACTACAAATAAATGTTGATAGTAATTTGCTTGAATAAATTAATTACTATATTACTATAAATAGCCAAGTTAAGACTTTAGCTCTATATCATGTGCTACTTTCATTAAGCACTTAATTACATAGACTCATATAGCTCTACATGTCAAAGTAACAATTTCTACATTTCTTAACATAATATATATTACGGTATATTTAATACAATCTTACTGAGCAGAAGTTAAAATAATAGTGTTACGTATAAGTAAAATATTATAAAATATAAAAATAAAATAAAACACTTATATTTAAATCCCCCATAACTGGGCACGTGATCTAAAGTGGTATGATTATGTGTTATTTTGACACGAAATATTGTGGATATATTGGACCATTCATAAACTGATGTCTTCCGACTTATAACATATTATATCGCTTTCGGTGATTGGTTGAGTAAGAGAAAATACAATGTTGATCATATTTTGACAAATTATTTCTCATAAAATTCTTTGATTAAACAAATTGGACCAATAGTTTGATATTTACATGTATGTAAGTTAATCTTAACATAAATCCCATACGCGAGGCTACCAAGTCATAACAAAGTTTTTATCTAAATATAAATTGTCATAGTTAAGGCTTTGATAGAATAACATTTAATCTGATAGTTTTTGGTCGTGATTTTAACATTTAGCTTTAATACATATATCCGATGATTTCATGTTACTGTTAATTTAGGTTTGTTCATTATCTATTGATAAAAATCACACCAACAAAACGCCTCCTTTTATTCAATATTTTCTCTTTGTTTCGCTCTTTTTAAAGAGTCTCACGGCTAGCAACATCCCAACTCCAACATCTTGCTGCGATCTAGTGGCCGTAGCACAAACTTTCAGCAGAGAGTGTGTGTTACGATAATATTGATAATATTATTCTTCCATGCTTTATAAAAAATTAGAAATATTTCTACGTTATTATGTAGAGTTATTATCTTATTGATAAAATAAGATTATTTCATAAAATGTATTTTTAAATATTTAAAATAATAATTTTATTAACTTTAGTGTATTTTATGATTATATTTTAAATACTATTTAGTTGGTGTCTTCACCATCACACATTGGTGGTACGTAGCTACTAATAGTTCTCGTTTAATTTAATACTCTCAAAATTTTTCGTCAAGAATAAAATATATAAAAAGATACATTATGATAAGAATTACGGTGTCTTAATATTGTCAAATGTGCTAAGCTCTCCTTGTTGAGAGCGAACTAACTTCCAGGAAAGTTTGTAATTGTCTGTTGTAAGCTCAGTAGTTAAAAACAGATAATAGGAGAACTATTTCATGTGTAGTTTTTTTACTTTAAAAAAAGATTCAATTAGTTCCTTCCTTTCCCGAAATTTGGAACCACTCTGTAACTGAAATAATTATAAAACTTGCACTATAATAGGCTATATATTAAGAGCTATCTTGTTTTTTCTGTTTTGAGAATAAGATGGATCTGAAAATATAATTCGAAGCCTAATCTAGTAAATTATACTTAATAAATTTGTTCTTAATAAATAAAGAAACATACATATTAAATACATAATTTAAGAGCAAATATTTAAATTTTGAAATGGCTTAGCTTGTTTGGTTTTCGGATTTATATACAAACATATAATGAAAGTTTGTAATCGGGAAGATTGTCTACGTTGTTATTATGATTGATCTTGACAGTTTATTTGTCCTCTAATTGAAAAAAAATGCATTTTACTATGTCTATTGCTCTCGGGGCTACAATCTCAACTGAATGATATATTTCGTTTAAATTTGATATCTAGATGTCATTATGGTAAACTTTAGAAGAGATATTGCTATATTAATTATATTTATAATTGATGATAGTTTTCTTATAATTTTTCTTTTGAAAATTTGAGATTTTTGGAAAATAGCTGTAATCTAAGTCAACCACTATCTGTAGGGAAAGAACCGGAACTGTTTTTGATTTTTAGAAAGTCAGTTCTCGATTCTTATCTTACTATTTATATAAGTTTAAAAAATTCTTAATGAATGCATACAGACAATGAAATGAATATAGTGTAATTGACATAAAGATAGTTTTTAATTCTCAATATTCAAGTCATGTTCACCTAATTATGTAAAGTTGATCATTTGAAGAATTTGAAGAATTTTGTAGCCAATGGTATTGTACACCCAAAAGTGTGTTGAGGGTAGAATGGGGGGGAGGGGCAACTGCCCCATATGAATAAATTTAATATACCCTCTGGGTGTGCCACTGTTTGTAACTATCCATATTACTAAAAGATATAAACAATAAATTCCAATGGCCTAGACTGTTGAAGACGGGGAGATCGTGATTCGATCCCAGTCGAGTGCACTGAGGGTGGTTTTCCTCAATGGTTTTTCGCTTTCATTCCACGAAAATGCGAGTCCACTTCCTCTTATTTAAATATTTCTATTCCCTAAGATATTAGTGTAATTAGTACATAGGCATATGACCCTAACTGTACTAGAAGAAAAGCTTTGGGCTCATTCTTGTGGTTAAGTGTAATTTGAGACCAGGTCGAAAATGGAATTGGTAACTTTTGTATCCAATCCATCACTAGTAGAAACATAAATAAAAGATTTTAAAAAAAAGCAAAAATTCTAAAGCTCAGGCGTGACTTGTCAAAACCATGTCGGACTGAAACGAAAGGGATTGTGATTCATGAAGGGTGTTTTATTTTTCTATTTCTCGAGAGTTCTTATTCACCCTTCAGTCATTTGTATCGTACTCTTAACCGAAACAGCCCTCCCGTTATCCTACTAAGAGAAACAACCTCATTCTCAATTTCTAATAACCCGTTTTGGTGTCCGCATAGTCTAAGGCGTCACTCTCGCAATATACTTGACTTCCGATGACGGGGAGATCAGGGTTCGAATACCGTTTGGGTGTACTAAGGGTGGTATTTTCAAAATGGTTTTACACTCTCACTCCACGCATATGAGAGTACATTTCTCTAAAATTCAACCTTACGCATCCTTAACTAATCAGCGTGATTATTACATCCACGTATTACCCAAAAGGGTAGCAAGACGTGGTACAAAACAATGTAATAAATGCCTAGTAGCTACTGAAGCTACTAAAACAATTTAAATATATATTCATACATCAAGTCATGTTATCCGCAGCTGTAACTTTTGATAGATATTTTTAATACCTGTAGAATAACACAAATAATATCATAAAATGCTGGCAACAAAAAAAAAGTTTTAATTTTATCAATTGTTCTACCAAACAAAATCAGGATATACCTATACTGGTTGCCCGTCGATCAACCTAACCATCAGCATCATCATCAACAACTTTTTCCAGCCGGTAGTGGAGCTACTTTAGTAAAATGCCACCATCTTCCTCCATCCTTCCAACATTCTTCTCCCCTCTCTTGCATACTTTAGGTTATATGCTCCTCTCATCTCTTTCTTGGCCTCTCTTGTGGTATTTTTCCTACATACTTCATCTCCAACATTTTCTTTGGTATCATTTTAACCATTTATCTTAAATTGTTTTTTTGGGTGATAAGTAGTAAACTTTTTTTATTAGGATCTATTCAAGATATAATTACTGATATTTTTACTGATTAACTGGAATAGTATTCGTAAACTATATCTTATATATTTAACAAAAATATAACCATTTTTTTATGAGGGTTTAACTTTAAATGCATACTTGGATGGTCCAAAACATATTAATTTGTCTATGAGCATAATATGAGGAGAGTGAATTTTAAGGAAATAGTTCTACAAAAAAAAATATATCTCAAATTGAATAAATTAAAAATGACAAAATATTAAGCATATTTTTATATATTTTTTATTTTAATTGCATCATTATGCAAACCCTTAGCAAGTCTCACTTGTGCGTGATATACAGTCGTTAGAACTCAGCTGGCTGCTTTATGAAATCTGTTTATTTATTCAAAGATAAAATACTGGTACAATTTTTGTAAAAACAATTCTCCGCATTCTGTTTCCCTTAACTGTATGTTTTTTTAAGTCACTGAAGGGACTAGTGTGTCTAAGACCTGACTTTGATGAGAAATCTAAAGTGGAATTCTTAAATCGCTGGTCTACCATCTCTGAGGAGGTCTTTATTCGGTTCCCTATTGAGTACTTGAGGTGGATTTTTATTATCGAAACCAGGAGTTACTCGGACTTAAATGAGATTATAAGGTTATAGGCTAGAGTTTTTTTAAAGTATGCTTACCTAAAAATAGGCTTGTAACTAAAAATTGTGTGTGTGTACTTATGTACGCGCGTGAGAAGTTTTACTTCTTTGGCATCATTAAATAAATTTAATAATAAATTCAGAAATTGAATTTAAGTTTATTCATTTTTTAATATTTTAAAAGTTAATGAATAAATTTAATAATAAATTCAAAAATTGAATTTAAGTTTATTCATTTTTTAAATATTTATAATTTTCTTAATTTAATATTCACTTGTCATTTTTATCAAAAAGTTTATTAAATGTTTTATTAATTTTATTTCTTTATTTTGTAAATATTAAATAACCAATAATAAATATTTAACAATAATAATTTAATAATATTTAGTATTAATTATGTTAAATAATAATATTTTAATTTATATCAATAAATAATACATACGGATAGTTAACCTCAATTATATTGGAGCACTTGAAAAAATCTATAAGCACAATTTTTTTCACTAATATTTACGAATAGTAAATAATATTAATCAAAATATTCAATTTAAATCACTACTGAATATAATTTATTAGCACATATATAATTCGCACTTGTATGAAACTAAAACACGTGTTGTGAATGTAGAAACTAGAAACACGTGGTTAAATATTATATATGAAAACCGTGATCAGAGGCTACGAGCGTACCAACATGCGCGACTAACAGAGGTTCTATTTCTATTTTGTTGGTAGTTTTTTTTTTTCGAGACTTAATGAGCGGTTTAGCTTCAACCTGTTACTTTTGTGTTACAGTGATGCACGCGCATCTTAAAATTTCACTCTCATCATTTTTTCATAGCGCGCCTAAAGAAGTATAACTTCAAAAAAAAAGCTCTAGAGCCCAACCAAAGGGCAGCGGGCTTCATTTCCGCGGATTTCGAATCTTCGACACGTCCGCTGAAGATGATTTCTCCATGAAATTAAATCCTCCCCTCTCTCAAATGGACGATGGTGCATGTATGTTCAGTACATACAAATCTTCCTCCTCGTCCTATGTCCTTATGTTAGTTAGCGCAAGTTGTGGATAGCCCGGATAGGCACTAAAGCCTGTGGCAATAAATAAATGTTCACTTTGGTGGTCTTATGGTCTAAGGCGATACACTCGTAATATACTAGGCTACCAATGACAGGGAGATCAGGACTTGAATTTAGATCGGGTGTATTGATAGTGACTTTCCCTATTATTGATTCATCCTAAATTGAGACCTGAAGTAAACAAACATTTCCATATCACTACGCGAAGGACCTACATGATCGGTGCAATATTTAGTGCAATATTTTAAACAGGCGTGACCAGGTATAGTCAATACCATAGCAAAGTAAGTCAATACGAGTTTTTATATTTTTTGTAATTCTTTAAAATTTCCTATTTTATGTTTAGAAAAACTCAGGCCGCACTCATCAAACGACATAAATACACGGGAAGAACTCAACCCTAACAACCATCACTTTAACATGCCGAGCCTCCACCGTGGTTCGGATTCCACGTTAAACTGTAGGTCCTCCATTTCATCTCACAATCACCCTACCATTACACATTAGCGTAAGTGCGTATAACCCGAACGGGTAGTAAGACGCGGTGCTAATAATAATAATAATAATAATAATAATAATAATAATAATAATAACACTGCCGAGATGAACTGTCGACTGACCCTTACTGATTTGACGTTAACATGTGATAAGGACTGTACCGTGTGTTTCCTCAACGCTGAGTCAGGAGTTTGTTGGTATTCGAATAGCACTGGCAAAGTGTCGTATGACTGGGGGGGGGGGGTCAGTTAATTATTATAACCCCTTAGAGTAATAATCATAATACCACCAAGTAAATAAAGGTATTCAATATTAATGTTACGATTATTGTAATAGTGACGCAATACAAAAGAGGTGTAATGACGTGGAGTTCGACTATATTTAAAGTAAAGTTTAAGTCATACAGACTATAGTCATTTAAGAAATGTGTGTTATAATAATACTTTCTACGTATTTCCTTAGTCAGAGACAATATTGTGAATTCTGAAGTCCAAAGTGAGTAAACAGTGAAAAACACATGCTCCTTTCAGAACTGTTGGTTGCATCGTTTGTACTGCGTAGCTAGAAGCTTCCACTGGTAAACAGGAAAGGTTTATAAGCCCCGGAGATCTAGAAATTTGGGCTCTTTTGGTAAGAATTGTCATACTGATGTTATGTAGAAGTATTGTCTGGATTACTCTTCAAGTGAACCACGAACTTGTAATATACTTTTGTTATTAATTAATAAAAGTGTAAGAACACCTGTCTTCACTCTTAAACATCCGAGTATTTCTTCGAGATCTGAGGTTCCTATCAAGGATTTAGATTTGAAACGAACCCAGTAGTTCCTTACCTAGTGTTCCCATACCTGAAGGATACGACAGGACGAGAAAAAATTTTTTGTGACAAATACGGGATTCGTCACACTCGACTTGAGGAAAAAAGAAGTTCCAGATTTGATAACGGTTGCACAAGAGAATAAATCCAGGGGTGGTGCGTCTCAAAGAGAGCCACCCAACTCCAACCTCAAGTAGGAAAGGTGCTGGGAAGAGGTGGTGGTCGCGGCAAGAAGACCCAAGTGCCAGAGATTCCAAGGTAGGACGAGGTGCGTGAGGTCAAACAGTTCAAGAGGTTCCAGCGGCTTCAACATCCGATAGGATTGGTGTCCGGCTGTACCCAGAGTCAACGAGGTGTAAGCAGTTCAAGAGGTTCCAGGGGCTCCAACATCCGATAGGATTGGTGTCCGGCTGTACCCAGAGTCAACGAGGTGTAAGCCGTTCAAGAGGTTCCAGGGGCTCCAACATCCGATAGGATTGGTGTCCGGCTGTACCCAGAGTCAACGAGGTGTAAGCAGTTCCAGAGGTTCCAGGAGCTCCAACATCCGATAGGATTGGTATCCGGCTGTACCCAGAGTCAACGAGGTGTAAGCAGTTCCAGAGGTTCCAGGAGCTCCAACATCCGATAGGATTGGTATCCGGCTGTACCCAGAGTCAACGAGGTGTAAGCAGTTCCAGAGGTTCCAGGGGATTCAACATCCAATAGGATTGGTGTCCAGCTGTACCCAGAGTCAACGAGGTGTAAGCAGTTCCAGAGGTTCCAGGAGCTCCAACATCCGATAGGATTGGTATCCGGCTGTACCCAGAGTCAACGAGGTGTAAGCAGTTCCAGAGGTTCCAGGAGCTCCTACATCTGATAGGATTGGTGTCCGGCTGTACCCAGAGTCAACGAGGTGTAAGCAGTTTCAGAGGTTCCAGGAGCTCCTACATCTGATAGGATTGGTGTCCGGCTGTACCCAGAGTCAATGAGGTGTAAGCAGTTCCAGAGGTTCCAGGGTCTCCAACATCCGATAGGATTTGAGTCCGGCTGTACCCAGAGTCAACGAGGTGTAAGCAGTTCAAGAGGTTCCAGGAGCTCCAACATCCGATAGGATTGGTGTCCGGATGTACCCAGGATCAACGAGGTGACAATAAGGGGATAAAAAAAGAAATTTGGTAAGTGTTACCAAATCCATATATTCTGTCTGCCTAAAATTGTAAAGTGTGTTGTTAATATTGTTAAAGTGGTTGCATAAATTGTAAGAGGTTGCAGAAAACAAGGTATTTAAAATATCCCAAGAAGTTAATGATTTCTGTCCTATAAGTTAAGCTCTAAAAATAATCCCAGAATCGTTTAGTGGGGATAAACAAAAGCTCGGGTAGTTTATAGAAAATGTTGAAGCGGCATTTGATTTAGTAAATCCTGTAAATCACCCAAAATTATTAAAGTTTGTAAAAGCTAAAATTACAGGAGATGCAAAATTAAAATTCTTAGTCAGGAAAACTACAGAAACATGTAAAGATGTAAGGAACGTGTTAGAGGAAAATTACGCCACCAGAAGGACATTGGATTTTTACGCGTGTTGAATGTTCAATTCCTTAATCTTTGACATACATTGAGTTTTATTTTTCAAAGTTTCATTATTTAGGTTACATAACCTACGTGTCAACCTAGCATTTTCATTAACCTATAAACAAGAATATACCTCTATTTAATTAGATTAAAAAAACGTACCTGCTATTTGACTAGAGGCTCACTCATATAGTAATATTTTATCATATTTTCATTTATCAACGTGTTTATATGGGTTATCACATCTTCCCCATTTTTCCTTACAACTATTCTGCCCTCCTGAATCTATTACTTCCCAGGGCTAATAACACCCATGTCTCTTATCTCACCTTTTGTACTTAGAAAAATAGCTTCAACCTATTTGCATGAACTTTTAGGCCTCTATTTTTCTTTAACTTGACTGTACAATTTACTCCTTCTACCTTAATTATGTTATAAGGACCTGCCCATTTTGATGTTAATTTCTTTGATCTACCTCTCCTTAATGACTCCTCAAATAACAACATTGAATCTCCGACCTCAAATGTAGGTTCACTACAAGTTTTATCATATTGATATTTATTTTGTTCTTTTGCCTGCATTAAATTTTGCCTAGCTATTTCATTACTTACTTGTAATTTTTCTTTTAACTTTTTGACGCAATCGTCATATGTATATAAATTTTCCTCTGGTTTTCCCTTTAGAATTCCAAATTCATGTGGTGCATAACCTGTGGCACGCTAAGGTGTTGTGTTATATACGAAAGTAGCATAAGGTAAACTTTTATGCCAATCCTGTTGATCTGTCGCTATATAATGAAGCAGTTATTCTACTATCGCTCTATGACATCAATCTAACGCTCCATTTGTTTGTGGATGATAAGTTGTTTGAAGTTTCTTTATCTTTAACATTTTGCAAATATTGGTAAACATCTCCCTCATAAAATTTGATCCTTGGTCTGTTAATATTGATGTTGGTATTCCAAACTTAAAATAATATGTTCAACAAAATGTCTACCTACTGTAGTTTAATCTTGTTGTTCTATGGGCTAGCGATCGTATACTTTGATAGCTCATCCTGAAATGTCAATACATATTTATGACCTTCACTAGTCTCCGTCAATGGTAATACTATATCTAAACATAGCTTTTCAAAAACTACTTCTGGTGTGGTGGTTAATTCTAATAGCATTTTTGTTTCCTTTTGTGTGATCTTATCCTTTTGACATATCTCACACTTCTTAATTTATTCCTCAATATCCTTTTTCATTTGTGGCCCCTGATAATATAATTTAACCCGTTGGTATGTTCTGTTCATACCTTGATGACCCCCTAATGGTTCATCATGACTTTTTTTAAATACTTATTTTCTTTTCCCCACTTGTCTTATCATTTAAATTGTCATTAGAAATTACCTTATCTGTTTGAATTTCCTTTTCTGAGGTCGGGGTTTGAATATCCGTTACTTGATAGCTTCTACTTAGTCCATCTGCGTGACTAATTACACTTCCTTTTCTATAAACAACTTGATAATCGCACTCTTCTAATTTTAATCTTCATCTAAGTAATCTCGAGCTCGGATCCTTCACACTAAAGATCCATGTTTTTGGTTTATGATATGTGACTATGGTAAACCTTCTTCCATATAGATATGGCCTGTAATATTTTACTACCCAAATAATGGCTAACAATTTCTCTCTCAGTTGTCGAGTAATTTTGTTCTGCCTTGTTCAAGGATTGATTCCCGAATGCAACTTGCAAATCTTTTCCTATCTCCCCTTGAGACAGCACTGCACCTACAGCCTCTTGACTAGCATCTGTGGTTAATATAAAAGGTTTTTTTTTTAAATCTGGAAATTTCAATATTGGTTTAGTGGTTAAAATTTCTTTAAAATGATTAAAAGATCTCTTGCTTTTAAGTCCATTCAAACTTTACCCCTTTCTTTAATAGTTGATATAATGGCTTACCAATTTGGCTACAATATTTTATATACTTTCTGTAATAACTATATATGCCCATAAATCCTTTTAATTGTTCACTCGTGGCTGGTGTAGGAAAATTTAATATTTTTTCTACATATCTTGGATCAGGCATAACCCCTTTGGTTGTAACTACATGCCCTAAGTAAACAGCTTACTCACGTAAAAATTCACACTTATCGGGCTGTAATTTCACTCCATGCTGCCTACATCTATTGAACACTTCCTCAAGTCTTTCATTATGTATTTGTAATGATTCACCAAATACAACATCATCTAAATAGATTAAACATTTTATTCCCTGCAATCCTGTTAATACAATATTCATCAATCTTTGAAAAGTCAGCTGTGCCCCTTTTAAACCAAAACATAATCTTTCAAACTACTACTGTCCTGTTTGAGTACTAAATGCAGTTTTAGCGTGATCCTCGCCTTTTAGAGGACACTGATTGTACGCCGATATTATGTCTAAAGTATATAAATATTTGGCTCTACCTAATTGGTCTAATATGTTTGCGATATTTGGGAGAGGGAATGCGTCACCTATTGTTATCTCATTAAGCTTCCTAAAGTCGATAACAACTCGCCACTTATTTTCCCCTGAGGCATCCACTTTCTTCGGAATAACAAGTATTGGACTATTCCAAGGACTAGTGTATTCGGGTGAATAATATTATCTTTCAACATTTGTTCAACCTGACCTTCAATTTCTTGTTTATGAACTTCAGGGATCCGATATTGTTTCCGATTTATCGGGTGTGTATCTTTACTTAACGGTATCGTGTGTTCGATTACCGTCGTTCCTTAAATATTACCACCTTTTAGATACAATATATCATTATAATCATAACATATTTTCTCTGTGCTTTTTCTTTCCTCCGTATTTAAATGTCCTAGCCTTAGTTTTCCGGCTAATATTCCTATTCTATCTCTTACTTGTATTTTTTCCCTCTTTAAAACAAGTTTGTTCCACTAAGTTAACGCTTTTTATTTTTACTTTGGGCAACTCTATTTCAACAGCTTTTTCTGTTGTATTTAACACACTACTCACAAACACTCCATTACTAGCGCTTGTGAGAGGCTCCCGCCAAGTACATCCCTGGCACTAAAGAACCTTTAGGAACTATTCCTAATCCTTCTCCCTCAACGGCTAATTCAACTATCTTTTCACTACGAGGTGGTATGTACACTTTACTAGTGACACTTTGACTCTTATCCCACATAGGCAGTACTGGCTGACCTAATCTGACCTCGCTTCGCTAAAAATTAATTACGGCTCGAAATTTACTAAAAACATCTCTGCCTAATATCCCTTTATAACGGAGATTTTCCGCTACATGACACTGATGCTCACGTATAACGTTGCTTAACCTAATATGGAAGGTAACTTTCCCTTGCGTCCACATTACATTATTTGTAATGTCAGAAACGCTAGACGCTTCTCTATTTCATTGAGAACAAAATCCACTAAACAGCTCTTCTTTATCAGGCTTATATCTGATCCTGTATCTATTAAATAGGGTGTCACTCCCTCTCTACGCGTTTCTACTGTAGTTATATACACTACACAAAGATTCGGTGGTCGAACTACACCTTGTTCTATTCCACCACAATTTACTTTCTCTCTGGCGCTATTGCAACCGTCCTTTGTCTGACTGGAGGACACGGTTGGTTGCCTACCCTGCCTCCTCAAAAGTTACCCTGCCTCTGCATAGGATTATTTGGAAATGTTATTTTCCACCTATTCCTTGGGCAATCCTGCTGAAAGTGGCCGGGTTTCTTACAAAGGTAGCGGACCCTTTGTAAACCCATGTGAACGTCTCGATGTTCACGTTTTATCTCCTGCTTTACCTGCTTTTTCAGATAACAGCGCTCTGTGCGATATCCTACTCAATGACAATCAGCACATCTTAATTCTATCCTATTACTACCCAGTCTGAATTCTTTCGTTAGATAGTCCTTGAATGAAACATGCTTTCGCTGAATGCTGGACTAGAGCTAATGCTCACACTTGTTCGTTCAGCGAACAAAACTCTACTTGCAGCTTCTTTGAAATCTGTTTGCATAGTATCAATCCTACTTCTCCATGGCGCTATTAGTTCTAGGTTACTCTGTCTGGCATTGAACATACGACACGCGTAAAAATACAATGTCCTTCGGGTGGCGTAATTTTCCTCTAACTCGTCCCTTACATCTTCCCATGTTTCTGTAGTTGTTCTGAATAATAATTTTGATTTTGCATCCCCACGTAATTATGCCTAATTAAATTATAAAATATTTTAGGCAGACACAAACCCATCAAGAGTTATCCTTACCCTTTCCTTTGTGTATGTCGTACAGACATAAATTATTGAACATTCTAAGATTATAAGTTTATGTAAATGCTAATGTATTAACGTATATGATTGTATTACCTTTAACAGATCATTATAAGTATATTGTGTATAGGGTTTTACCATTACTTGTAAAACTTTCAAACTCAACAAATAAGTTTATTTTTGTACAACTAGAAAAATAAATATTATTAATAGAAGTGAGCAAATTATACTATGCTAAAGCTAGGCAATATGATTTTGACCAATGTAAACAAATTGAAAACGAATGGTATATTTGCAAACAGTCATTTCCATTGTTAAGTACTCATCTTCATGAAGAATGTTAAGCTAAAATGATCAGTTATATTAAGACAATACCTAAGGATTGTGATAAGAAAATTGTAGAATTGGAAAGACCATAACATTAAAACATAATGAATGGATTTTTTGTGTTACATATGTAGAAAATTTAACAGTATTATGCAATGGACAAGAACCTTATGATGTTACTTTATATGGTACGGGAAAGCTAAAATTTTATTCAAAATGTAAAGGTTACGGTTAAAATATATTGAGTCAAACGCAATCATTAATTACCAATAATGAAACTAATAAAGATGTTATACCTACCATTAATTTAGAAAATTATTGTTGTTTGAAGGAAAGAGAACAATTAAATTTAAATAAAATAGAGCTAGACTTACCTCTTAAACATGTAACGTTATGCAAGTCATAAAATGGATGAAGTAGAGAAAATAATACAGGAGGAATAATGGAAAATTAACTATTCAGTAAAAATATCAAAATTGTCTATATTTATATATGAAATGATATCAATAATAAGTTTGATAGTAATAATAATAATATGTAAATGTTGTGAACTATGTTGTGGTAATTTCAATATTTGTAAAAATGGTGGAAAGATTATGATTGCTGTAAGAATTTAATTTGTTTTAAACCTATGATTGTAAATAACATTCAAGGTTCAAGTGAAAATGTTTATTCACCCATCCTCACAAAATCTCAGGGAAGATTCAGAGTTAATTTGAGTTCCGAAGGGGGGAGTTTAGAATTACAACCAATAAAGGAAACTCGCCTAAAAGAAATATTTAGGAAGAAAAGATAGCTCTGAAAACAAAATAACTTGAAGTTATATTGTTTTCTTATTCACAAGAGGGAGGTGTCATATGACTAGGGGGGTCAGTTAATTATTATAACCCCTTAGAGTAATAATCATCATACCACCAATTAAATAAAGGTATTTAATATTAATGTTACAATTATTGTAATAGTGACGCAATACAAAAGAGGTGTAATGACATGGAGTTAGATTATATTTAAAGTAAAGCTTAAGTATTACAGACTATTCATTTAAGAAATGTGTGTTATAATAATACTTTCTGCGTATTTCCTTAGTCAGAGACAATATTGTGAACTCTGGAGTCCAAAGTGAGTAAACAGTGGAAATCACCCCAGTCACATGCTCCTCTCAGAACTGTTGGTTGCACCATTTGTACTGCGTATCTAGAAACCTCCACTGGTAAACAGGAAAGGTTTATAAGCCCCGGAGATCTAGAAATTTGGGCTCTTTTGGTAAGAATTGTCATACTGATGTTATGTAGAAGTATTGTCTGGATTACTCTTCAAGTGAACCACGAACTTGTAATATACTTTTGTTATTAATTAATAAAAGTGTAAGGACACCAGTCTTCACTCTTAAACATCAGAGTATTTATTCGAGATCTGAGGTTCCTATCAAGGATTTAGAGTTGAAACGAATCCATTAGTTCCTTACCTCGAGTTCCCATACCTGAGGGATACGACAAAAGCTTAAAGTATAATTTCTAAAATAAATGAAGTGATGATTTTAGTTAAAATAATTGTATATTGTTATTTAAAAAAAAATTAATATACAATAAAGAAGGGACTATTTAGTGAAAGGATACCAGTGAAAGTCCGTTCATGAGCATATCAGAGCATAGACTTCCACGCGGCTTTGTTACATCAGGTCTCAGCTTTGGATGAATCACTAATAAATAGTTAACACTCTATTTTCACGCAAAGGTGGGCACAATTCCTCTAATTCCAATCTTCCTCTTCCTTTATACATTATCAAAATTAGTACACCTGTATAGTTTACGACCGGAACGCAGTGCTTAAAAAACCATTGATAATGTGGAGAGTACTTAAGGTCTTTCTTGATAACCCAACAAAAATAATTGCCTTCTAGAAAGTTCTTGTGAAGGGATGATTGACGAGAAACCTCAAAACAGCAGCGTCATCCCACAGCATAAGAGTTTTCGGGGGGTAGGAAGGATTCTGGAGGGGGAGGAGGGCTTGGGAACTTGGGAAGAAAGAAGGGCTAGTAGACTAGGAAATTTGGTGTAACCTTGTCGAACAATTAGATGTTAATAAACGTTAACTTTCAAAAGGAAATAACACCTCATCGGGTCTGTTAACTAAGCACCCTCCTTCTTGCCAAGGATTTGTTCAAACCTATTACAGCCTCTCACCAGTGGGCAAGTGGATAATGTCGTCAGTCTCACCTTATTTGGTTTGCTGGTAACGTAGAGGTTGGAATTCGAGTCCAGGTCAGCTGTACTGAAATGTACCTTCCTCCTTCCCCTAAATGGTTTTTATTCTCTCCTTCCATTCGAATGAGGACACGTTTTCTCTAAATGTTACCTTTTCCTCCCAATGAAACAGGCAAAGTTAATAGGTGGTTATTCCAGGGGGGGGGGTAATAGGAAGTGGTGCATGGAAAGAACAATTACACGTCTATAATCCAGGGTTCAATTCTAAATGGAGCCAAAAGCGTTTTAGTATTTGTATATGGATTAATTTTACAAGTATTACATTTGATTTTATGACTCTAACTCTGAGCTGGTGATTTTAATCAAATGTAAGCTAAACTCGTTGGTAAGATGTGAGCTGGTATAACTCTTAATTATTTAAAAAGTGTACCTTTATAATAATAACTCCAAATAAACATTATTGTATGAGCCCGGGATTGAGTTATACCGGCCGAGCAACCGCCACCGTTACGATGATAGTGCTAACATTTGCAGATAGGTGGTGTTTTGTCAGAACAACAAATACTCCGGCCGTTAATCTCAGTTTTATAGACGAGATACGCTAAATTTTCATTAAAGTAGCTCTTCATTTGTCCTCACGAGGTTAAATTTGACCCCATTATAGATATATTCCTTCACAAAAAAATTCTGGTAGTGCCTGCGATTAAATCCAGCATTTCTGAATCTGTAGCCAGGAGCTTTGAACACTAGGACACAATGGTAATATTAATATAATAATAATAATAATAATAATAATAGAAGAAGAATTAGTACTAGTGCCCGATACCTTAGCTCAGTCAGTAGCGTATCTGACTTCAAAGCTAAATGTCCAGTGTTCAATTCTCAGCATGGCCAAAAATGTATATTTGATGAAAATATGGGTTTACCCTTTCACATTGTTAAATTTACGGCCAGAGATCGGATGATTTGCCTGTCCTAGCCTTGAGATAGATTATAAGGCATATGAACCTATGGCAGACCTAGCAAGCCGGTAGCTCTTGATATATTGGGCTTAATTATTTTTTATCACCACGTCTTACTACCCATTCGGGTTATACATTTATTGGGCTTATTGATTTGACAATTACTATTTCGCCGATGGTTAAATTTTTTTTATAATACATTAAGTTAATCGGCTTTGCATGACTTAATAATAACAATGTCAAACGTAAGTACTATGCTTTTATAAATTTTAAATGAAATTTGTTGGAATGTATATTGTATTTACAACGCCATTGGCTTACCCTCTGACACATTTTTTTAAAGGGTACTTTTTTTAACACTATAGTATCATAGTCTGATTACTAACATATATTGCCTAAGACAGAGATATTGGAGTTATAATCTTGGTGGTTGGCTGAGCTGAAATAGTTTGTCCACTCTAAATGGTTTTCGAAATCCCCTCACTCAAATGTGGGTCACATTTTTTTATGAATTATTCCATATTCATACCAATCCTCTTTGTGTAAATTTATAGACATCCCGAATTAATAGGAAGACGTGAAGAATGAGAATAAATGCTCGGTGTTTTATAATAAGCTGTAATGTGTTTCAAATGAGGAAAATATGTAAACCATTTAAGAAAAAACACCCTCAATATATTCTTCTGAAATAAGAAGCTCAATCTCTCCATGTCACAGGCAGTACACTCTGTTTATATCGTGTGACCACATATGTGAGTATCCTCTTTTATTTATTTATTATTTTAGCACCATAACTTACCCTCTCCAGTTATAATCATATGTACTAATTACTCTAATTAGCTAGGAATGAAAAGTGACCTCGTGGTCTAGGGGTAAAGTGTCGGACTTCTGTGCTGGGGTCCGGGGTTCAATCCTCGGTCCCGGCACAGATTTTTCTGATTGCCAAACCCTTCCTTCTCCTCTGACAAGACGTGTATTGATCACAACTGGTGAATGTGTGGAATGTCAGGCCTCCACCATGGTTCGGATTCCACGTTAAACTGTAGGTCCCTTCATTTAATCTCACAATCACCCTACCATTACACATTAGCGTAAGTGCGTACAACCCGAACGGGTAGTAAGACACGGTGCTAATAATAATAATAATAGATAGGGATGACGAAAGTTGTATTTAGATTAAGTATATCCGCATTTTCATGGGTGGAAGATGGAAGTATTAAGGGAAAACCACCCTCAGTACACCCAACCAGGATTTGAACAACAATCTCCCTGTCATCGCCAATTTAATTTATTGTGAGAGAAACACCTTAGGGCTTGGACCATGTGGCCAATAAAGCCTCTTTATTTAGGCATAACTATGTTGAAACGCCGTATTTTCACCGATTGACGCAAATTATATAGGGTGGGGCTAAAACAATTAGACTATTAGTAACTCGAAAATTAACACTTTAATTGAAAAATAAATATTCACGAGCTAAATAAAAGTTAATTACATACAACACTTTATCACTTTTTAAAGATAATACCACTCAGGTAAACTCCACCGGATAGCAGACAAACCTCAACACGTTGTCCATCACTTTCATCAGAATAGATAGTATAATGGTTTCTGCCCCACCCTGTATATAGATATGAGCCCACGACATCAGGTACACTCTCCAGATTCAAACCTTCCTAATATTACACTATATTTTTCCAAGCAATAACCTGATAATAGTTACACAGGCTAATAGATCTACTTTAATAAATTCATACGTCAAATAATGTCCTATACAGCTAATACTTTTTAAGAGATACTATCAATACCTTTAAATAGCACTCACTAACTACAGTCCCATTTTCATAGTAATTTTTTTTTATGGCCAGCATTCATAAAATTTAACTTTAGTATTAATTTTGTTCTAAAGGAATTATCATTAAATACCTTAATATCAATATAATAGTAAAATGTATTCAATTTTGGCCTCCAAAAATGATTATATTTCAAAAAAAAAAATTTTCCTATGAAAATTTGACTCCATATACCAGTCTCTTTTTGCCAGAATTATATTATAAAAAATATGGCAAGAGCATGGGGTAAGGCTCTAGTGTGAAAACGGCACCATTAGAAATTCTCGTTCTTATCTATAATTGCGGGGTGGTAGACACTTAGCCGCTAGTGAAACATACGTCTGACCCACTTCGGTGGCTACATCATTCGTAGCCCAGTGGCAAGAAGATTTGTCAGTACTAATGTACTGATCGTACATTCTTTCCGTGGAGGATCTTTCCATGTCATAATGAGGTGAGATGATGATGATAGTGAATACGACGGCGTGGAGCCAATGAATATCTTAACCTAGCTTAAACCTAACTATAACCAAACCCGGGTGACGATGGGAATTATTCGTTAAGACAAACCCTAGTATTGTGCTTAGTTAAGTTAGTTTGTAAGAGTTTAGGTATATATTCTGTACCTCTAAGTCTCATTACTTACTTACTCTATGGCATTAGTAGTTCGATATTTCATTGCCACACTTACAAAAAAGTGTACGCCACCCACCTCTATATTGTTCTAGTTCTATCCAGTCCATCTCATTACACCTTATCTCTTTAAGGTCCATTTAAATTTAATAATACTCCCATGTGCATTTAGGTCTCCCTAATAGTCTCTTCCAGTTAGACTTTCAAGTCAATACCCATCATCTACGAGACTTGACTATCCTAGCAATGTCTTGTGATGAGTACAGGGTGTGTTACTCATCATTATATAACCTCCTACACTCACAGTATCTTCATAACTTTTTGGACCAAATATAGTTGAACATTCCAGTATAATAAAAAACTGACATCTTGTTACAGACGCCTTCTCCGACCACAACATCCTTCAAGCCATCAAGATCCCGTTCGACGATCCAAAGACACAGTTCTTTGAAGACGGTTTTGACGGTTTCCCGGCGTTCGGCCTTCGTCCCGGCTCAGACATCAAGTCCCCTTACAGGCTGTTCATGCCGGAGAAGTTGTACGGGGAGTTCTCCATCGTGGCGACGGTGAGGCCCAACTCTCGAGACGGGGGGTTCCTCTTCGCTGTCGTCAACCCCTTGGAGACTGTGGTGCAGCTAGGGGTGCAACTCTCCCCTTCGCAGCCCTCGCAGACCAACATCAGCTTGCTCTATACTGACGTCAACAGGTGAGGGGAGGCAAGAGGGGAGGGTGGAAGTTACTATACTTATGAGCTAGTGATAGTAAGTAATAATGGTGGGATGGAAGGGAACTTGAGGTAAGGCCAGTATTTTTATTTTCTCATAACCCATAGGAGAAAGGAAGTATTATGACATAAAATGTTTTTAAAGATTCTGATGGATGTCGATGTTTCATGATCCCCTAAAAAAAGCAGTTTTAATTTGCTGTATATCTCTGTGCTGGTATCTTGGCCAAAAGTCAACGCCATTCTACAGCCCAATCTGGGCTAAAGATGTTTTTTGGCTTAAATAAGTTATTTATTGCTTTAATAGATACTTTTAGTTTAATTTTCTACACAAAGTAATATGAACACTTATTGAAAACCCATTTTGCTGTTCGAATGGTCTAAAGCGTCACTCTCGCAATAGACTGGACTGCCGATGACGGGGATAGAATAATGGCTGTGTCTACTGGGGTTATTTTCCCAAATTGCTACTTTCCTTTTCCCTAACACATTAGCGTAATTATTTAAACGTGTGAGAATCATCCGAACTTACTATGAAACGTGGAGACAAAAAAAGTTATTGAATAATTGTCATGGGCATAGCGGTACTTAATGCGAAACTTTTTAAACGAAGTCAAAAAGATTTCATAAAATTCAAAGGTGCCTATTCCAAATATTCAACAACTGTTAATATCACTATATGTAGAAAAGTGAAAATTTTAACTAAATGTATAGAGGTATATTTTACTTATTTTGACCAAAAACAAAAATGTTTGCTATAAAAACTACATAAATACTGGCATTCCCTTACATCCTACCTTAAATAATATTTTTGGACTTTAGCCACGTTGAGGAAATTATAATTTACAGCGTATCGGCTGTAGTTGAAACATTAATAATCTTGCATATTTCATCATTCATCACGGATGATGGTTGTAACGTTGGAAACTTTTTTTAACGTGGCTGAATCCCAAAATTGTTTGTGTTAATTAAAACACTAACCAACATAACCTTATAATAATAGTACTAGTACTGTATTTAAGTAACCTATAACTAGTTTAATCAAGGGGACAGGATTAAGTTGGGAGTGTAGTGGACGCGAGAAAAAATCAGTGGTTTTTTTTTGCCGTTTTCATAGTAAAACTTGTTTAGTAAAATAAATCAAATACTTCTCCAGTAAAATCAATAGAGTTTAATTTTCTTCTCATGATGATATCAACAGTTGAATATTTATCATGAATATAGTGGTATTAGATGATAAACTTTTAAAATGAAAATAAAAAATGGTAATAAAATTCCAGAATACCCTTGACAGATATGCAAGAACTGGTAATATCACCATGTGAAGAAAATTAAGCTATATATTTTTACTGGAGGATTATTTTATTTATTTTGACAAAAAAAAAGAGTTGTTAATGTAAAACTGGAAAAAAAGACACTACCCCTTTATAACGTTCCCTACAATCTAACCTCACAAAGGTGAATATTAAGGTGTCAGACCGGCATTCACTCAAAGAGGAGTTTGAAAATCACATTTATGTTTGAAACTATTTGAACTAAATAAGATGGTTAGTTTGTAAAAGAACACGCCATCTTCTGTTTGGGTAGAGGAAGGGGAACCACTATGTGGATCTCTTCCATACCACAATGATATCAGCTAGTCTTGAACCCTGGCCTCCCTAGTCTGGGTTGGACATAACGCCAATGCTGCCAACCATTCTGGTAACACGTGCCTATTGGTAGTCCAGCCTAAGGAAGGAAATGTTTAATTTCTGTATCAACCGATTTTCACCAAAATGAACCTGGGGGTTGGAATGTATAAAACCTCTATGGGAGATAACGATCCTCAGTGTAGTCGGTTGAACAACATTGGATAATCTTTCCTTGTGTATATAATTGTTCTAGGTAGTAAATACAATTTTATTTATTTTTTATACTCCATGTTACCAATATTACATACGGACATTTTGTTTTTTTTTACTTTTGTGGACGCTACTTTGAATATTCCTGTCTTCTTCTAGAAATACGTTGAGCTATAGGTAATGTATTTTGACATTTTAATACAAAATTATATTAATGGGTTATGTTTTAGGATACTAAAGGTGTAATTATCGTTATTTATATTGTTTATATATATAAAAAATGTTATGCTATTGATTTCATCTAAGAATGAAAGGGTGAGAAAGGTAATAAATAGAGAATACACCAGAACTCACCTTGAAAAAGAAGGAACAACCATATTTTTATAAATCTCTTACTCCACACAACGCCCAGCCTCACTGAAAGATGGAGGCCCCAATTTCTCAAATACTACAGTTTTAGGCCATGTCAAATATCGGACTTGAGACTCTTAGCTAAGTAGAAAGATGCACTACTGACTGATCTGGTAGGCAACTTCTGATGGAGAGTGGGGGTAATTGGGAATCTCACTCGTATATACTATGACTTTACCCCCAAAAAACGACGAAGAATGAGGGGGGATCCTACTGATGTGATTGTGTTTTTCTTGGAATGTCCAGTCACTTCACTTCTCAGAACATCGCGAGCTTCGTAGTCCCCTCTTTCGTGAAACGGTGGATGCGTTTCGCCCTGAGGGTGACAGCGGACAACGTTACCCTCTTCTTCAACTGCAACGAGTACGACACGGTGGTGGTGAAGAGGACGCCCCAGGAGCTAGTCTTCGACTCTGCTTCCACCCTCTACGTCGGGCAGGCCGGACCCCTCATCAAGGGGGCCTTCGACGTGAGTACACACAACTCCTCCTCCTCTCTCTCACACACTGTATTGCTTCTGTGCACGACTACCATCATGAGCAAGTTGAGAGTAGGTATAGACACGTCCTCATTCAAGAATAGACAATGCAAGTCAGCCATCTTGGATGACAACAATAAAATAGATAATAATTACAATACTACACACACATAAAATAAATCAAAATAAATGTTACACTGCATTGCCAGTATTAATATTTTTACTCACGGGAACAACAAAATGCATTATTAATAATAGAATGAGGTCAATATTCAGTATTATATGCTATATGTTGATAATTATATTGATAAGAGGGAGAGCGTGTTAATAACAACCACCCAAGGGCGTTGAACACTTTCATGTGGCTCTGTGTACGGACCTAGAAAGATATATTTGACAAATTTATAGAAACTATACGTAAATTCGAGAAAACAAAACTGATTAAAGATTTAAAAAAAGTATTAACGTTTTAATGGCCAGTTATAACGTAAAATAAAAAGTAGTTATTTTCATATTTACTTGATAGATCGTGTTGTTTTATTTGATAGCCTCTGTATGTATGAATAAAATAACACAAGCTTACTGTGGATGTTTAAGATTCAATTATTTTAGTGGCCTATAAATGAAATAGAACTTAGTTTAGATGTTTTACAACATAAAGACCGATACCACCATTTTGAGATAGGAAAAAATAATATTTAAATTTAATTGATCTAAAAAAAATCAACACATTAGATATTTATATTGGAAAATGAGGAATATATTCATGAACTATGGGCCAGTTTCATGGTCAGACTTAGCACGCCTCAAATACTGCTCGACACTAGCTAGATACTTACCTAGAGCCGAATGGACTGTGGAATGGGCCAATTCCATTAGATTTTAGGTGGGTGTAGTCTTGTATTAAGTAAATCAACGCACTTGAGGCGTGCTAAGTGTTACTATTAAACTGGACCTTTATCTGTGACAGAACACAGCTATTTTTTCAGCACATTAAGGAATTTTTGGCTTCCAAATTCATCCTTATCAATTCAAATTTAGTGAAAGCCATAAACAAGAGGTTATTTTCATTTGTTACATATGTATGTTGGCGTGTGTATTCTATACCTACCCTCAACTTGATATGTATGGACTATATCCAGGGCTAAAATAACCTCAATTTTGATTTGGTAGAGTACTCGCTGTCAGTTTCACATTTCCGTCGCCATTTAAAAAAAAAAGTTTCGTTTACTTGTTTATTGTTTCCCGCCACGTTTATAAATATTATAAACTGACAAATTCGATAATATTAATAAGAGGATAACTCAAAATTGTAAAATAATTCAATATTTTCTTTGTTTTGCATTATTTCGATAATGTTGATGTAATAAATAGCTAACGATAGTCTATAAACGTTAAATATTAAGGTATTTATATAAATTTAAGGCTGAGTAGAAGTTTACGCATAATAAGGTACATTTTTAAAGTTTGTATGCCATACATCTTTTTTGGGCAAAATAAATTAAATATTGCCTCAGTAGATACGTTTAATTTAATTTTCTACACACAACAATCTCAAAATTTCTTCAATATTTGCCATTTGGCATTTTAACATTAAACTTTTTTAAATAAAGAGAAAAAATACTGGTAAAATTCAGCTCTGTGCGTGAAAAATGTACAAGAACTATTGAGAAGACTGTGCGTAGTAAATTAAGCTAAACGTATCTATACAATATTTATTTTAGCCAAAATTGTTTTGATTATAAACACTTTTTTTTAAAATACTTTCCTTAACCAGCGTCCCCTTCCTCCCAAGTTATCATTGCGGGCTGTGACGTCATACCCTGACAAACCTTATTGCAAGTACTCATACCATAGAGGTTATTCTAGACTGGATGTTACACGACCCCTGGATCTAAGTCTTAGGTAGGCAACTTGTGAGCCTGCTCTGTGTGGCGGCCTTGTTTCTGGTAGATTCCGCAAGGGGGTTCTTATAATTAAGAACGACTCGATGACTCTTCGACCCAACTCACTGGACAGAAAAGGTATGACCTACCTGCGGACAGTTACAACCTCGTGCCACCCCCTGTATATTACAGTTTCACGATGACATGATTCCTACCAAATAGGCAAGGTGAATAGAGGTAATACTTATGTAAATAGAGGTAAATATATGAAAATTGTTGAGAGTAGATAAATAAATAGTAGACATAAAGTTCCAATTAGATAATAAAAATAATAAATAAAAATTATACCAACTTTAAAAATAAACTAACCAGCACAGCTTGTATGAACATTTGAAGAGAAATAAAATTTAATTTTAATCATAAATTAATTCTCAAAAGTGTCAAATTTACTTAGAAATTAAAATATTGGTTCACACAATTGATATTAATATCAATTAAGTTACACAGAGCAAATCAAGTTGCAATATAAATGAAAAAGAAAATAGTAACCGTGAAATATTAAACACCTTAAAATATAAATAAATATACAGTAGGCCAAGGTAAAAATAAATTCAAAACGTATTTACAATGTTTGTATGACCACATATACTAGATGACATAAATACGACGATGCCCCACAGCTCTATTGAAAAGTAATAATTTGTATTTTGTATGGCCATTTGTTATAAGTGCATATAGATAATATTGATTTATTAGCAAGACAAAATAAATAATAGTAGTAATTTTCTCAGTAAATTTGTAATATAATCATTATCTGGAATTACTTACTTCTTTACCTCTTTATCATGATAATGTTCCTAATATTTATTTTGGCATCTCCGTAATTCTTCTATTGTGGTTCTTAACAACCCATGTTCTTTTGTAGTGAAAAACTTTTCTTACTATCTCCTCTACCACTCCTACAAAATAAAATCAATCTGTTTGCTTAGATTACAACCAATTTGTTACATTTTATGGTTATTCTTCTTTTCAAAGAGTAAATATCTTCGGGCTGTCCAAAGGACGTATTTTCACTTATGGCTACTCCCCACCACCTGGATAAAAAAAATGTCTTCAAATGTATCCCCTTTATGCTTCCAGTAATAAACAAATATTATATTTAATGGGCTTCACTTTGTATTTGACACAAACTTTGGCCGCACGTGGTATGTGTTATGTTCGAGGTGGCTAGCAAAGTGGTTTATCTCCACGAGCACATGTACACACTAACACAAAATACATGAGAAAAGGGTTTAATTTAAGCCTATCTTTGACACTTTATTATATAAGCACTAAAACACGCCATATACTCTTTCAAATAAATAGTAATTTCGTAAAGTTTACGACTCCAACAAATTGAATATCTGTATATTACCTCAATTCTAGTTTTGTCACGTTTCGTGACTTATAATGTTTCAAGCCTTTGTATGTACATTATATTTTATTTTTAAGAAATAACATAACTACCAACTTTAATTAATTAAGTTGTCAGCGTTTCTTTAACACTATTTTTAAGGGCCACAATTATAAACAGAAATGATGCTAAAAAAAACTGTCTCCCAATATTTATTACTCAAATTTAATTAATGATATATAGAAAATATAACACCTTCCACTGTTACTAACACAATAGTGCATTTTTTAATATAAGCTGGCTTGTAAAAAAACAATGTTGATAAAATAAAATGACATGAGTCACTTTTCTTCTAAAATGGTTTTACACCAGAAGACATTTATGTTATTATCAATATAGCTGTGGTCATACAAACAGAGGACGATAAACATATATCTATTTTACGCCTTTAAGTTGTAAAGGTATGTTCCAAACTAACAAAAAAAATAACTTATTTTAATTTTACCAGAGTTTCTTAATTTAGCTAAATGCAATGTCATGACGTAGAATTTGAACCTTGCTTGCTTTAAGTGTGACGTGTTGACTAAAGTGTACTTTAACATTTTTTTATGTCTGTGTATTTCTTGTTTGTGTTCTTTTTATCCACCCTAGGTCACTGGCATCGGAGGAACTAACTAATGCGTTAAAAAATCGTATTCCCGTTCACAAAATATCGCCTACTGCCTTAAAAATGAGTATGTTTCGATTGTCAAGTGCTAAAATACTGCTGAATAACGACCACTGATTCTTTCATTCTTAGTTTCTAAATACATTTAACTATGTTTAAGAAAACTTATGCTCCGTTTACAATACTATTAATTTATGTGTCCATCTTTGAACTACATTACATTAAGTTAGACGAAGGACATGTTAAACCCCGTATTTAATTAAAATTTAAAATAATGATTGACGATAGTGAGTTTTCTTCACTCATACTTATTTTCTAAGGTAAGTTTTATTCAAGATAGTTATTTGTTGTTTGGAATAGTTTAAAATACATTATATATTAAGTTTTACTTGATATTGTAATATTTGGTAACATCTAAGTAATATGATGATGTTTTAATTCTAATTATATTTATTGTTGCTTATATACTTTTAACATGTTGCCCAATACACTGAAATATTTTCCATCGCCTGCTGAATAAGGTTTGTAACACCCATTTAAAGTGCTCTACTAGATAAATCCACAAACGTTTCTTAAATTTGATGGCGATTGAAATAGAATTTATATTTAAATAATTAAATTAATCTAAGATAATGACATGTTTCACAATGGTTAAAAACAGAAAGCCTGCAATAAGACAATAACATAAAATTGATTCGCTATGTGTGTCACTTCAAGATTTAAAGACATCCCCTCCCCCCCCCATTTCCACTCAAACCTCCACAAGAAACAAAACACTAACTCTAATTTTCTATTATAGATGCCTTCTTTCTTGTTTTGTTCCTACAATTATATTATTCTTGCATAAAATAATTAGATGAAAACAAATTGGTTTGTGAGCAGTTCAAATAAAAAAATAAAAACGCTGTTGACATTTGAAATATTTACCAGGAAAGTCTCCGGGGATCATTCATTAATCAAACAATTACTTAATTTTGTCCTTTCCTCACGCACGATATGATGTAGTGTACATGGGTTTATTGGGGCACCCACATACGTAAATCCGGCACTGTGGGTTTATTTGATATTAAGTTATCACGAGGGTTTTTACCTATTCAGCCTAAAGAACTAGGGTGAACAGGGCTGTTTTAAGAGAAATGCACTCAAATGAAAGGGGAGAGAGGATGGAATAGCCGCATTAAAAATCACCTCTGTTGCACTCGTCTCCAACTCGAACTCGAACCTATCGCCTTAGACGACTCGGGCCACCCTGCAGGTGTCATTATACATCCAATTTTTTTTTGTAATCATACGTAGTTAAATGGGTTAACGTGCCACGGTTTTGGCTCAAACAATAATTATCTCACCATTGGTCACACGATCTAGCACTAGATTGGGTGGCGGAGGGTTGGAGATGAAGTAGTTTGAATTTCAGCTGGATGTACTGTGTTATTTATTTATAAAACTGCATATAACTCTCTCTTTCCTCACAAATGCGGGTATATTTCCTTTGAATTATACCTTCCTTACCCCTTAACATGTTAGTGTAGTTTAATTTGAGTTTCCTGGACGGGTAGTATGGTGCAGTAAAACAAGCCAATACGTGTACAGCTAGGTTGGTTCATCAGTCCTACGGGCTATCATGTTTATTTCTCTGGACTGTACCTAGGTGTGTGGTGTGTGGCATTTTACATGCATAATAAAACCTCTCTTGTTAAAACACGTTGTTCACGAAAATTCCTTAGGGCTATAACTTCACTCCAATTAGAGTGATTTTGAATGAACCCGTTTCTGAACAGATTTATCTCACTTGCATAGGAAAGTCATTGAATCGTTTGCGTATATTATATATTATCTACATAAACTTTATAATATACTAATATATTAACATGATTATATATTAATATATATTATAGTTGTATATAAATATACAATAGGTGTATATATATATACAATAGGTGTATATATATATATATGTGTGTGTGTGTGTGTGTTTTATCCAATTACTCTGTTGAATATGTTATTATAAAGTTGAGTAAAGGTAGGTATCCATAATTATTTAGCTACCAAATATCCCTTTAGGTTGTTATTTATGTTACAGAACCTTCTATATTAAAAAAAACACTAGTACCATGTTTTATCAAACATAGGCTAAAAGCTTTTTGGACTACTTTTAACCGTGTATTGATACCTACACACTAACTTCATCTCTTGTTTGTCTACCCTTTCGGTTTAAGAATATTCAAATGACCTTTGTAGTAAAAAATTAAAATAAAGGAATATATTTTTTCCTCACTATTTGTTGCTAAAATTTAACTCCAGTACAGCTATATATGATTGCTTGGTTGTTAACAATTTCATATCTAAGCGGAAAATAGAAAAAAAAACTGTCATCCGTTCACCTGTAAGTTTAAGTCACATTTTAAGTTTCGGTCAAAGTCCGCAAATCCTCTATATAGGTGTCACATAATAATACTCACATGATAATAACCTAGGAAACTTTATGACACTTAATCTAAGGTGAGTGCCCACAACCCACCGTGTTAACCACTGTCTTAACCATATTTTAACCACTGTTCTTAAGGTGCGGCAGAACGGAGCACGAGTAATTTTACAGTTTTTAATAGAATTTCATTTTTTTGACCAAAATAAATCAAACATTTATCTAGTAGCAACATAGAGTTTAGTTTTTTGCATATGCTAATATCAACCGATCTTGAATATCGGTCACGGGTGTCTTGAAATGTTGTCAAAACTTTTTAAATAAAGAGAAACGTTCTGACAAAATTCCAGGACACCCGTGACCGATATTTAAATTATTATTATTATCATCATCACCACGTCTTACTACCCGTTCGGATTATACGCTTTTAAGTACTAGTTACGCTAATGGATTAGGAATTGGGAAGGTTGAATTAAAGGAAGTGGACCCGCATTTGCGTGGAGGGAGAGTGGAAAACTATTTAGGAACCACCACCCCCCCTAGTTCACCCGACCGAGATTCGAACCTCGATCTCCCCGTCCTCAGCAGTTGGGCTCAACACGACTAGCGCGTTAGCCAACTACGCCACCGAGGATGGCTCGATATTTAACGATCTGCTGATGTTAGCATGTGCATTAAACTAAACTCTATGTTGCTATTGGATAAATATTTGATTTATTTTGTCCAAAAAATTTCAATTCTATAAAAATAAATGTAAACATACTTTCGCTCCTTTCGGTCGCACCTTGACCACTATCGTACTCGTGGCGCTCAAGGTACGCCTTCGCTGAATTATCACATTTTCCAGACACTGTTCACAAGTAACTGTCCACAACAACTGCCTAGAACCAACTGCTCAGTGTGCTGTTATAAGGTACTAAAACTAGTTTCTGTTAACTATAGAAGAGTCCTTCGATTATAGCATAAAACACCAATCAGTGCACTTCTATTCAAAGTATGAGATCTCGCGATAGCTAACACAACTATTCATACAGCTCTATCCCTGCGTCAACTCAACGAAACAGCTACGGGCTGATTTGACAGAAAATGGATACTATTATAAATACATGATACTTCACTAACAACCGGTGACAGGATGTCCTTACAATAGACACCATCTCGTTGATAATAAAATCATAAAGCTGAGAGCTTCACAGCTGAAAATGAACTTAATTGCCTATATATCTATCCATGTATATAAATATTGTTGGAAAAATGACACCACAGGGTTCACTGATCCAAAGGTCTTGGATTCGATTACCATGCCCAGGTGTTATTTTTAAATAATTAATTCAATAGAAATGAAAGTTATGTTAAGGGTAAATCTTTGTTTCTGTATAAGGGGCTATTAGCACCTGAGAGCACATTTAAAGTGAACGTAAGTTAACTCGCTCCCCATCCTCTTGGCGAATTTTAACCCCTCTGTAATCTAAACTTGTCCCAGGACTCCCGGTAGTGTATTTTTTTTTCTTTAGCACCTTGTTTCACTAGCTGTTCAGGCTACACGCATATATACTAACAATGATAATGAGTTAGGGGTGGGGAAGGTTAAATTATAAAGGAAGTCACCTGCATTTACATGGAGAGAGAGGGGGGGGACCATTAAGGTAAAGATACATTCCAGTATACCCGACCTGGATTCAAATGCCAATATCTCTGTCACAGGCAGTCTTGTCTATTACGAAAGTGACGCCTTAGACCATTCGACCACTGAAGCAGGTTCAGTGGGTTTTATTTATACACTCAACAAACACAGCGACCATTGTCTGCTTGATCTATTGGTGTTCTTAAATTAACGCTCCTTACTTTAAATTGTTTTAGAGTCCGCTTCGAAGGCCGCTTAGTCTAACGCGCTACTATCGTGGACTAGACTGCCAATGACAGGAAGATCGAGGTTAGAATCTTGACCGGGCTTACTGAGGGTGGTTTTCCCCGAAATAAGTTTCCACTCCCTCATCATGAAAATGCAAAACCTCTCTTATCCTTAAAAGCATTAGCATGATTAGTACATAATCGTATAATACCGGATGGGTAGTATGACGTGGTGCTAAAAAACTAATTATTTTAAAATGTTTGCTAAATTGTTGTATTGAAGTGAAAGCTTAGCGTGATAAAATACACCAGCACTCACTTGGAGAGAGGTGAGAGAAAGAGAATCACTTTCTTGAGTGTGTTATCTCTAGTAAAAAACACTTAAACCATTTTGGTGACTAGCAAAACACAATAGAAAAATAAAAAGTATCAGTTTGTATCTTTTTTATTGATTACAAAACTCAATGTATAAGCCGGGCAGGCACCGCATATTGGCGAAGATAGTATCAATATTTGCGAATATAGGAGGTCATGTGGTCAGCACAATGTGACCTCCAGTCATTAAGAGCGTGCATCACATACCCATCAACAATGTGATACAGTCGGCTAGAAATCGTAAATTTACACAAACACTATTGGACGTGGCTCATTTCTGATTAAACACTAATGGATATAAAGAGTTAGTAGAGGTTATTAATACAGAACATTGTTGAAATAATCTATGATATTTGGATGAAAACTATATTAAAAAGGCCGTTCTGACCATTTTAGAATGGCCTCACAGATGAGCACTGTGCACAAATCTTCATTCTGTCATAATAGGGACATATTGTATTTATTAGCAATAAACTTGGTCGTTTTGTCCCCATTGTCACTGCGGATAATTTCCAATAATCATTCAAATACGAATGCATTGCACATATGTATGGCATATATTGGTATTTTTTCTTTTCCCTTTCACTTTCATATCTCGCGCGAACCGGGAGCTGATTTGGGCCTGCAATGGTGAACGCTCTTAATATGATTCTCTAGACCAGTGGTTCCCAAACTTTTTTGAGTCACTGCCCCCTCGGTTCCAAAAACTCATGCCCAGTGCCCCCTATCCTTTAATCTAAAAAATCAATACTCATAATAAAATAGCAATAAAATTCAAGGATGGAACAATTATTAATTGAATATTTATTTAAAATTAAAATATGTTATCTATATTTAATTAAACATGATTGATTAGCTGGATCCAGTGATAATCTTTTCAAAGTTATTAAATACTACATATTATTAGATACCACATTTAGTAAATAGGTAGATTACATCACTATTGTGTAAATTCTTAATGTGATGGATGAGCTTGATGAAATGATACTAGTTGTCCAATGCCTGGCTTAATGTCACTTAACATGAGTCTTAAATCACCACGCTTAGTAATCTGGAGTCGATTTCTTTGCTTGAAGAGAAGTAGGCTGACCACACTAAAACCACGTTCCACCAAATACGATGTTGGAAATGCAATCAGGAGCCTCTTAACCACTCTCCATAATGCAGGATAGCGATAAGGAATTTCCTTCTGTAACCAAAACTCTTGGTATGATTTCTTAAACTTTGGTTTCAACTCAATGTCATTTTGTAGCTCAATTAGTTCTTCCTCCAATGCTCCAACTTCTTTAATATTTGAAAATGGACTTAATACCCAGTCTGGAATTTCCATCATAACAAGATCTTTGAATCGATTAGACATATCTTCATGCAGCATATTCAAATGGTCACAAAAAACTTGCAGATCGTCATCTTGTATTTCGACTTTCTTTTCTAGCTCAGACAAGCTCGGAAATTGGTATAGCTCGCGACGGCCTATATTGCGCTTCAGTATAGTTAATTTTGCAATAAATGTAGATACGACAGATTTGGCTTTAATAAGATTGGTGTCATTGCCTTGCAACTGCAAATTCATTTCATTGAACTTTGCAAATAGCTCAGACAAATAAGCAATGTCATGTTTGATTTCTTTGAGTTCATTACTGAGCAAAGCATTCGTGTCTTCAAAATATTCCACAACAGTGTCAAAAAGGTTGTAAAAGCGTCTCAAACAGTTTCCTTTAGATAGCCAACGAACTTCAGTGTGAAACAACAAACGTTCAAAGTCTTCCTCATTCTCAGAACAGAGCTCCCGGAATAGTCGATCATTGAGAGCATGTGCTTTAATTTTATTCACTGCAGTAATAACAGTGTTTAATGAATTGTGTAGGCGTCCAGTGAGATTCTTTGCAGCCAGATGTTGGCGATGAATGACACAGTGAATGGTCAAAATATTTGGCACTGATTTTTTCAAGTAAGCGACACACCCACGGTAGCGACCAGTCATTGATGGTGCTCCATCAGTTGCACAAGCAAGTATGTTAGTAAGTGGAATTTCCTTTTCTTTGAAAAACTCCTCAACAACATGAAATATTGACTCTCCTTTAGTATCAGTTTTTAGTTGCCTTGCAAATAACAACTCTTGAGCCAAACTCTCGTCTTTTATAAAATGCACATAAGCTAGAAGTAAGGATTCATTGCCAGTAAAGTTGACTCGTCCAGCTGTAATGCAAATTCTGTTGTCCTTAGTGTGTTTCACAGTAGATCTTCCACACTCTCAGCCATTTCATCTATGCGTCTTTGTATTGAATTGTTGCTGAGAGGAATCATCTTAATTATATCATGTGGTGGCTTGTGCAGAACGGTATTCAGAACCTCACTAACCGCTGGAAGGATGAGTTCTTCACCAATTGTATGGGGCTTTCCAGACTTAGCAATCAACAATGAAATGTTGTATGATGCACGCAAACCATCACTTTGTTGTTGTGAACTATTGCGAATCATGTTTAACAATGTTGGCCGCTTTTGAAACTTTTCACGAAGTGATTGAAAAAAAGTTAAATTCTTATCTGCCTTGTACCTTCTTTAAATGTTCAATGAGTCTGGAAGGCTTCATGGCCTCATTAGAAAATACCTTTTCACATAACAGGCACATTGGCAGCTGCTGGTTTGTCGATGCAGGTATAAATCCATACTTAAGATATTCCAAACTATATTGTCTACATTTCTTTTTTGATTTTTCTGCTTCTGCCATTTCTAATCTAAAACAAAAAAAGATTGTAGCCCTATATTTAAAAAAGTGTTTTTCTGTTGCTTCCTTCAGAAATTTACAGCCATAACATTAAATTTTGTTTCAATAATAGATGTATGAATAATTATTAACGTGGAAAAAAAAAGATTAATTCAGAGTTACATTTATTTTAGTTTTTTATATACCTTTTTAAAATGATTTTGCTACACAATTATCTATGTACACATTTTGTAAGTGAATATTAAATTCAAAATTGAGCTCTAGATTAGGCATCGGCACTGAATTTAATTTTAATTCCTTTATATCCCCATATAACTTTCATTAACACTTTTAATATTGAATAGGTTGCAACAAAAATAATAGCTTCTAATCTCAATTCATAATCAACATGTTGAATAATTGAAAACACAGGAAAATAAGTATCACACTCAATACTATTTTGTCAGGACTTACCAGTAAAATGTTGAGGAGAGAACAAAGAAACAAGAACACAGCACGACACTTTCTCAAAATGTGATAAACTGGTCTGAATAGCTTTGGTGACGCGCCCTCAAGAAGGGCGGGAGAACGTGTGACGTAGTCTTGGGGAGTGGGTGAGAACGCATGACGTGGCCTAGAGAATGGAGGTTATACGCGCGCAACATGACCTTGGAAAGGGAGGAAGAAACTTGAAGCAAGGAATGTATTTTGCTGGTCAGTCAAATATAAATAAACAACACACTCGGAAAATACCAGCTTGAGTGCCCCTCTACCACCCTTTTGCCTATTATCGCCCCCTTACCGCCCCCTTTCAACTTAGAGCCCCCCTGTACAATCCCACAGCCCCCAAGGGGGCGGTACCGCCCACTTTGGGAACCACTGCTCTAGACCGTAGTCCTCAGTTACTTCTTCGTTCAAGTAGATCCTCATTTGCATCTCTATAAGTAAAAATGTATGGATTTGCATTATTAAAGATCAAAGAACATTTAAAAAAATGTTTAGTAGTATACGTATCTATAATTTATTACATAGTGTTATTTTATTTTAATTAATGTATTTAAATCAATGAAAGGTTATACCGATCACTTTTACACGATATCGACATTACCATCAAGGCGAGATCACCATTACCCCAATACATACTTTTCAAGCAAAAATGGCAATCAGGGCGACCAGTTAGCTATTTTTTAATCAATCGTGCAGACAAATCACGCATTACTATACACTATTAATTTGGCCAACAGTAACGTATATTTTAGTTAAATAATTAAGCAATTTGTCCGAAACTTTAACTCAGTCGGTAGCATATTTGTCTACTGAGCTAATGGTCTCAGGCTCGATTCCCGGCATGACAGAAAAAAATTATTATTGGTGAAATGTGGGTTTAACCTTTTATAGTGAAGAATTAACGTCTGGGGACTGGATGTTGTGCTTGGCCTAGTCTTAAGTTAGATTACAGGATATATGAAGATACATGTCTAGACATCCGATAGTGGAAATTATATGGCATGAACAAAAACTGACCAGGCCACAGGTTGGAAACAATAATGGATGTAAAAAAAAAAGCACCTTATTGTTATAATTGTTGAAGCACAACCACATTTTAAAAACGATACGGTCTTAGACATTTGCTAGCCTCCAAATAGCGACGCATTTCCCTATCAAATGTCAACTATCTTTGTTCTGACATGACTCACCCCTCCCCTATTGGTCGGGATTCTGACTCCAGCTTCGACCTCCCGGGCTGGAGGCATGTGTACCAGTCGAGCACGCTGGCAATAAGTTACCTTCGCTGAGATCAGATATGATTGTTTAGCGGCCGAAATTAAACTTATTTTTAAGGGCACCGCCTATTTGAAGGTAAATAATCTCACATTTAATTGTTTTTTACCCAGCCTCAAAATTACTGAAACAATCCTTAATTATCTCATACTTTATGTTTTAAATCCTTTACTGGTTCGAGGAAGGCTATATTGATTTTTCTATCCATTTATGTTAATCTAGGAACTACGATATTTCTCATAAAACTTTGTTGAAAATAAATTAATTTTTCCTTTATACTAGTTTTTTTTTTAAATTATAAAACTTTAAATGTAAGGTTGAGAAACCCCTTAGGGAAATGTTGATAGTCGTCTACCTTTCAACCTTACTTTGGTGCGAACAATATTTTGCAATAACAAAATTGGGATTTTTGAACGTTTGCAAAGCGTCTCAATGCTGTTATATATATTCTCCTTAACGTCTTTAAAGTATGGCTACGATAATTTTTATAGAGCCCGCGCATATAAGTACCTGTCAATAGATTTTGATTTAAAAATCATAATAGCCTGTCCCATAGTTTATAATTGTTATAGACTAGTAGTAGACCATATGAGAATGTCTAACGATATTTATTATTTTGGTTTTGGCTCACCTGTGCATATAGGTAGAAAATAAATCAGCCGAATGTTTTTTTTTTTTTAAATCAGACATTTTATATGGAAATTTATTGTTTATAATGAAGATATTCTGGGTTTTTGTTTTCATTGAAAGCTATGAGAATGTATATCATGTGTATATGGTAGAGAAAATAGTCGTCAGTGTCCCAATGACTACTTCGCTGCTAATCCAAGTGATTAATAGGCTACCATCGAAACTGTCTTGCTTCGCCACGATCTGGTGCGTGACGTTTATCTAACTTGAGGTGTGATACACACAAGCAACGCGTGAGTTTGTTTCCCCTGGGAATGGCTTTTTTTTTAAACCCAACATATTTCCATACTAGTTAGAGATAAATGATTGTCTATGCCTTTAACCACACTCAATATTATATCTTAGCAGGCCGTTAAAATGTTTTTAAATAGTGTATTATTTATAATAAAATAAAATAAAGAAAATTGAATTCACTAAAGTGTTTGGAATTAAATTACTGAAACTAAAATTATATTAAATGAAAACCAAATTCTCAAATTTTAAATAAATATAGCCAAGTTTTATAGTAAATTATTTCCTTTTTAATATGATGATATGATGATATTTATAAATACTAGAATTACTTGTTTTACCATAATTTAATAAACAGTATTAATTTATATTAATGTTTCTTCTAAGTTTTTAAAATAAGTTTCAAATTTGATTCTAGTTAAATTTACTGTTAAAACTCAGATCGACTGATCAAGCGTGCTATAAATTGTAGTAAAATTAATTAAAATAGTCATTCAAGAATAATAATTACTAACTGTTAAAGATAAAATTTAAGCCTACTAATTTAAAAGAATCTGTGATGGCAAACTACAGCTTGAAAACATATTTTTCTTTAAATATCTAATTAATTTAAATGGGCTCTACGCTGCAAAAATATACCCATTTCTATAGTAGTTAGACTTCTTGAAGTTTTCTATTTGAGAGAAACAAATTATTTAGAGGTCATACTGCCTCGCCACTAGTGACTGAATCTGCCCTTTGTAATGAATATGAAATAATCTAAGTTCTAAATAGATTTTTTTTTGCGACAGACAGTACATAATTTTCGTAACCCCCGAGAAACGTAACTTTAACATACAATGAAAGAGAAATTGGTGTAGTTAAATGTTAAACTAGTCGATTTGATGTAAAACATAGAAGCTCATTTGAAATTACAATGTTTATCATATGCTAAATAAAAATTTGTATTCGTCAACAGATTTTGTGATTAGTATACCCTTAAAAGCTCTATAAATTATTAATATCGATTATAAGTTGAATAAAATATTAACTACTTTCTACTTAGCCTTTGGGTCAAACATATTGATAAACATTTTGGAAGATAGCTAAATAAAAAACTTCAACACATTCTTGAACATCGATTATTACTATTAGCGTTCTACATCACCTATAAATCAAGATCATAAAACAAGTTAAGCTAAAAAAAGACCCATTCTAATGACTAATAGCCCTTGTGATGGATATATTTAGGAACTAATAACGCTTTGTTAGGTATATAGGGGTACGTTTGATAAAATCTATTCCATCGTTTTACTTTATATTCTCAGGAGCTCCCTTGCATTAATATTTATACCTGCGATGTGTTGAGTGATTTTCAAGGTTAGTGAAATTAGCTTGAAGGTATACATTATTTAAATCATTAAATCTATCAAATAAATTTAAAATATGTTCCTTTAAAAAAAGACTCTTACGATATTTGCCTCATCACACATTCATTCCCTTGAATATAATCCCTCAGAAGTTAGTGTTTTCTTAAGAAATTTTATTAATCAATTATTCACTATAATGTATGTATATATGTACATATATATATCTAAATGTATGTATGTATATATAAACATTTACCAAAATTTGTTAAAAATGAAAGGAGGAAAAAAAAAGTGGTTTTAATCATGAACAGCCTCATCAGTGGGCTTGTAGACTAAACGTCAGTCTCGTTTTGTGTTGTTAGCTTGTAACAGGGGGCTCGAAATTGCAACTCCAGCCATGTACACTGAGGGTAGTTTACAGTAAATTGTTTCCCACTCTCCCTCCATGCAAATGCGTTTACATTTCCTTTAAATTCTACCTTACTCATCCTTGTACCATTAGTTTAATTAATGCTCATATAGCCCTAATGGATAGTATAACGTGGTCTAATATATATATATATATATATGTATATAAATTTTAAATCTTTGAAAATGCCAGGAAAAATAAGTTTAACTTAAATGGCAAATATGGAAGAAGAAGAAGAAACTGAAGATGTAAAATCTTTAACAACTTTCTTAATCAATACAACCAAGAACATTCTTTTAAATAAAGTTTGGTATGATAGTAATAATAATACTTATCACTGGGTCTTACTACCCTTTTGGGTTATATGCTTAAAGTTTGGTATAATTTTGGGTTAAAACCCCTTTAATAGTCTGCAAGACTTTTGGTCCTAACCAAAAATAATTGCTATTCAAAGCAGAAATTTGAGATAATCTCATCAATAGTTGAAGTGAAATGCCGAGTCAACGCTAGTCAACGAGTACCATGGCTAATAGAACCTACAGCTAATAGAAAGGAGCGGTAATAAACCTATAACTAATGGACACTATAATGAGGTGGGCGGGTTCAACCATCTCTAGTCTTCTTAAAAAAAATTTACTATTTTTTTTTCATTCCATGAAACACGAGTCGACGACCACACCTTTTGCTTTTCGAAGATAATGATCTGGAAATAATAGATTTCCGTGTTATGCTTGTGATAATAAGGTTTTGAGGGACTGCGAGGAAAAAAAAATGTCTAAACAAATCTTTGACATAGTGTTGGATTTTTTTAAACTCGTGGGCATTTTTATGGTTGGTCACACCGACTAAATTCATAGAGATGTTTCCAAATTGGTTTTCTTGGGATGGTACAACCCTATTCATAAAAAATATGGTTAACTTGCCCATAATAAAGTTTAGCGATTAAGTGTGTTACTACCTCATACCAGGGGCTACGTGGGCAAAGTTGTCAGACTCGTCTTGTCGGACTTGCTTATGTGCGTGAAGCTAGAATTTAAGGCAGGGATTCTAAAGTATGTTTTTAAAAACTGTATTTACTCTTCCTACACACAAATTTGGGTATATTTCCTTTAAATTATACCTTTTTCATTCTTATCCAGTTATTGTAAATAAGTGGATCCTCCAGATGGGAAGTAAAACCCACAGCACTAACAAAAACAGTATCTGGGATAATATCATTTCCCACTTATGCTAATTAATATCCGCGAGATAGTTCACTCTTTTCCCGAGCTAAGTACGCCAGCCAGACAAGGCTGGACCCTCGAAGGATCTCAAACAAGAGAGTAAAACTAGCTATTAATATAAAATTTAAATTTATTTTTCTGTCCTGAAGTTTGTTTTTAGTACCGCACTAAACTACTTATTTGGGCTATACGCTTATTTACTAATAATACTAGTGGTTTTAGGGATTAAGAAGATTATATTTAGAGGAAGCTTAGTGGAGGGAGAGTGGAAAACCATTTGGGAATAGCCACCCTCAGTACACCCGATCGATATTTGAATCACGACCTCCCCATCATCGGCAGTTTAGTCTACTGAGAGAAGAGCGCCCTAAACCATGTCACCACTGAAGTAGATATGATGATTAGATGTAAAAAATAATCTATTTTAGGTTTGTTTATTTTTGGTTCACTCTTGGATTCATATTCCTAACATAATAAAAGTTATGTATACTTGAGTATAAGCTCGTTCTCAAATCTAGATGATTCTTGGTACTGGTTGGCTGTGGGCTATTGGGTGTACAAAGTATTTTCTAAATAGTTTTACACTCTCCTTCCACGCAAATGTAGACATACTTTCTCTAATTTCAACCTTACTCAGTCTAACACATTAGCGTGATAATATAACATGGACGGAAAGTAAGACACGTTGCTTAAAAAAAAAAGCTCAGTAGGACGATCGATACGCATCCCCTGAAATAATTCACGTACCCTTGTGGGTATTTGCACCAGAGTTTGGGAAACACTGGTCTGACAATTGATAATGACCCTCAATTGGGAGTTTTTCTTACTTGTGTAACTTAGTATTTAATATTTCAACCCACAATGGTACTTGCTCTGCCCCATATTTTCCTGTACGAGTTCCTCTCCAGCGTGTATCCTCCGAGGCTGTACCCGCGAGGCGGATGCTGCAAGGAAGGTGTGTAACAAGCTTTCTCCCAGGGATGGCGCCCAGTGAGGTGGAACAGCTATCGTCGCAACCTGCCGCATGGTAATTACCGGTTGGACATCACCTTCACTTGACCTTGTCTATGAACCAACCCCTTCTCAGCGTCACACGCACGAGGGGATGACCACCACTGAGGGGAAACGAGGGGGATCTTAGACTATGAGCCTGTTTGGTGAACCGTGCCTTACTACCCGCATATTTGCTCTTTTGGTCAAGGTGTGAGGTTTTTTATTTTCATTCATGTATAGTATTTAACGTGCCATTTTTGAACCAACTGATTACATCGGCACACGAGAATTTCTATGAACGATAGCGAAAGGGCCTACCAATTACGCGGGGAAAGGTATTTTCACATGTATTCCAGGGATCTCTCACATGTCACAATAGACATGAGACCGACGGCTTTACTTCCCCTCTAAAGGAAGTTGTGTTACGGATTTGTATCAATCCAGAAAAATCAGTCGACCCCAGCTGGGTTTGAATCCATGATCATCGGGTCTTGACGTGAGCACTTTACCCCAAGTTCACCGAGGTGGACGTGAGTAAGGTAAAGCTTGAAGTAAATGTATACGTATTGGCCTATATGTAGAGTTGGAAACCATTTAGGAAAAACCACCCCCATTACTCCCAACTGGAATTCTAACTCCAATATTCTCATAATCATTAACCCAGTCAATTTTGAGAGGGATACCTTATAGAATATTTTACAACCGAAGAGGATTCTTACGTTTATTCTCTATCTACAAGTCTGGGCCAAATTAAGAAAATGTAAGGCCTGGGACAAAAAAAAGTGAGCCCCTCACCTCTTTTCACGACAGTTTTTTAATTTTAGCACTAAGCTATTTTATATATATACAAATAGATCCCTTTATATTGATATGTACTTAAGTTACTTAATAATTTCTCATGTTTTATGGAATATTGATCAAACCATTGCATGAATGTACTTTATTAAATGTAAACAAAAGTAAATTCCTCTTTGCACCATTGCACTGTTAGTTGCCTGTAGACTGACAGTGGTAGCACAATGGTGGCGTAGTCTACTGTACTACAGCACATTACTCGAATAATGTAAATCTTAAATAACATAAAGTTAGGGTTTTCAGCAACTTGGAAACGAATCCTTTCACTGAGCGAATACTTATAGCTATTAATTATTTGTACTTTATTTGATGTGAGATTTAGACTAATAACTGTAATTTAATTTAATCATTTTCGGTGGAAATTTGGCCCCTTGGAATGTGAGATCCAAGGCAAATGCCCCCTTTCCTCGCCCCC
>CABFOW010001441.1:61774-122070 GCA_902141385.1 Timema californicum
CCCCTTTCCCCGCCCCCCCCCCCCATCCCACCCCATAGACGCGGCCATGCTACATTTTACTTAGTAGAGAGTACAAAATAACTTCAGCTAGCATTTTAAACTTAATCTAAAGAGGTCACGTACGTATATTTTTAAACAAACAACTCTTACTTCACCTACATCTGTAGGCAAGTGGACTAAATGTAAGACTTGTCAAGTCTGATTTGCCGGCGATAGAACGGTGGGGATTTGAATCTCAGCCAGATTGTACTGCGGGTGATTTTTACAAAATAGTTTTCCACAATCTACAAGCAAATGCGACTTTACTAATACCTAGCTCATTAGTATAATTAGTACATATGTATATAACCTGAACAGGTAGTACGATGCGGTGTTAAAAAAAAAAAGGCACACAGAACTATAGCAACCAGAATCTCAATAAATTAATCTATATTCTTTCAAAATATATATATATATATAGCAGAGTGGCGCAGAGGAAGCGTGCTGGGCCCATAACCCAGAGGTCCGTGGATCGAAACCACGCTCTGCTAGTTCTTTATTTTTATGTTTACTTGAATTAACACATGAAATGTAGTATTTATAATTTAAACGGGCATTTTATGTAAATACTGTAAATTGTAATAACCAGGCGTTAAGTTTTTAAGCGGAGCATTAATTTGAGACATTTATTATTAATTTAAAAAATGTTCAAATCAAAGTAATAGTTATTTTAGCCCAGGTTAAAACTACCACCGAAATTAAATTGTTTCTCGCCAGAAAAAGTTAGAAGTTCGAGTCATAGTATACAGCCCCTTAGCTCTCTTTGATCATACATTTTAATAGTGAAAAGTAGCATTGTTTACTCATACTTCACCGATACACTTTACGTAATTAATTAATCCCTTTAGTCGCCGCATGAGGTTCTTTAAACTGTCTACCTATTCTTCTCTTGAAATAAGAGGTTCAATGAATTGAAAAAAATCGATCAAAGTGATACAAAAAAGTTAAACTTTTTTGTTATTTGTCATACCACAATATGCCCATATTTACACTTTAAACAAAATTGTCAGAGCCATTTTCAAAATATTTTGAATTTTCAAAAAAAAACAATGATACATTGTTATTTATCATGTAAAACACATCCTAGATATTATGCATTTTAAATAAAATCGTTGAAGCCATTTTAGAAAAGTTTTGAGTTGAAAAAAAAATCATTCATCAGTAAATTACACTTAATTTGAGGGCTAAAGTTGATATATAGACATTGTACTGTTTCCCTGACGAATACATACCTCTCTTTCTTTAATATATGGTAAAAAGGAAGTAGGAATTATTCCCCGCTAAAAAATAGAATAACCCTCAAACATTTTTAATAGCCATAATTAATGACCACGAGAGACTATAGACAGTTCATTCCAAAAAATTATATTAATTTTTTTAATGACAATAATTATGGCCACGATAAACTCTATAGCTAGTTCATTCTTAAAATATAAATGAAAATTCCCAATAACAACAATTCATTACAACGATAGCGTAAAAGAATTAAGATGAAATAAAATACAATAATGCACCTTATTGTTTTAAAATTAACCTAATACACCAAAGGAATGTATTATAAATAAGATCCTTCTCTTCCCACCCCAGTAGCGTTACAGGTAATCTACAAGGAACAATATTTACAATACTTTATGCCATACTTTTTTATATAAGTTAATTTTCCAGAATACGCAAGTCGAAAAATGAGGTTAAAAAGAAAACCATGAAACTCACCGAGTTCTTCTTACCGCATAAAAGAAAGTAGTTAATATAATCCCTTACTCTCTGCCACCATGCTAGAGATCAAAAAAGGTCAGAGAACTACATTTACATTTTGAAATAAAAAAGATAAGAGAAAGAACCGATAACAAACTCAAATACCTCCAAAGACATTAGTGTTGCATCTTTCCCGACAATAAGGTCCACACACACTGTATCAAACCGCCAAAAGGTGGCAAACCGTTAATGTTTGAGACATAATTCTAAAAATAAACAGAAATAATTACAATTATTATTATTAGCACCGCGTCTTACTATCCGTTCGGGTTATACGCACTTACGCTAATGTGTAATGGTAGGGTGATTGATAAGATGAAATGGAGGGCCTACAGTTTAACGCGGAATCCGAACCACGGTGGAGGACTGGCATTCCACGCATTCACAAGTTGTGAAATTACTATTAAACATATAAAAATAAAAGATAATATTTTAAACCACTAATAATGAAAACAAAAGGAAAATTAGTACGTAAATTAATAATGTTAAAGAAAATACAGTAGCCCCATGGCTTATTTGGTGCTGACTGACAGCTCACAGCTGACAGCTTTGAAAAGTTACATGACCAAATTATGTATCCCTACGCTGAGCCAAATAATCTGAAAAAAAAACATGTGTTTAGCAGCTGTCACTTCTGACAGTCAAAATTTAGGTATATACTTAAATGTTGACTGTCAGAAGTCAGCTGTGAACTGTCAGTCAGCACCAAAGAAGCCACGGGGCTACTGTAGTTCCGAAGTTACCAACGTCCGTGTCACTATCTGTTGTAAAATCCACTTTTTTTTTATTCGGGTTCACATAAAACGTAAAGAGTCATCATAATCTCGAGATAATTTTATTTCCCAATTAAAATACTTTCTCTTGACAGTTAAAAAATAAATATTTGCAATCGAGTTTCTGACTAAGCTTCTAGAATGGACTGTAGGGATTAAAACCATGTTGTGTTGAATCAAACTCAAGTATGCCAAGCAAGCGCTCAACTACGTTGGTACTCACATTGGTGAGTATAATTACAAACGAGCTTGTTTCGTCTAGTTTTGTGTACCAATGACGAGGAGGTCACAGTACGAATCCCATTCGGGTGTACTGAGATATTTTTTTCTCTAAATGAATGGTTGTACACTATACCCTCTCATTAATACAGCTACATTTTCTCTAAATTCTAACTTCCTTATTTATTATTGTAAATATACATCTTAGGGGCCAGTAAGATGCGAAACACACACACAAAAAGCTATTTTTGTTGAAGGTTTGGTGAGTTTTTTTAAGTCTATGGAATAATTTTTATTTTTTTATACCAGTTTTGGAAACTGGTGATCTCAGGTACAAGTTAATAATACAATATTATTATTATTTAGCACCACGTATTACTTACCATTGTGGCTATACGCTAATATTACAATAATTTTACTATTAATTACCAAACATATCAAAATAAACATAATAAATAACATCCTAATTCAGATGATTTTTGATTAAAAAAATATTAGCAGAGTATGATTTCAATCGACGGACCACTGGGTTATGGGCCCATCATACTTCACTGTGCCACTTGCCACTTGCAACTTTTATAAGTGATAGTATTCTTGTGAGGCTAAACTAAGTTGCTATATCTGTATAGGTAAAGTTTTAATAATTTCGAAATGTTACCGATACAACCGAACTCTAGTTTTAAATATATATATTAGTGGTATTTATTTCGTTTACCATCCACTTCAGTAGCCTAAGCCTAAGGTGTAAGTCACTCTCGCAATAGGATAGACTGTCGATGATGAGATCAGGGTTCAAATCCGTGTCTTATTTACTGGGAATGTTTTTTAAATTGTTTTCCACTCTCCCTTCATGCAAATGCGGATACCATTCTTTTAATTTAATTCTTACTCACCCCAACGTATTGACGATACATTTGCGTGTAGTCAAAAAGGGTATAAAAATGCGTTCTATATAAAAAATAGTTTGTTCAATATATTAAATTGCAGTAGACTCAACACAACTAGTAAAGATGTAATCCTAAATGTGAAATTGGCCAGATTGGCTCAATGTAAGAGCATTATCGTGTTATGTTTCTATAGTCCTGGGTTTGACTTCAGTGTTCAATTTTTAATTTTACACCTACATGGAATAAACTTATAACAAATCGCAATAGCAATCTTTTATAAGATATATAAAAGTATATAACAGTCAACAGCGACAAAAAGGTTGATATAATTATTTTAAAATGGTCGTGATTTACTTTATTTGTAAGAACTTACATATTCTGTTGGATACTTGGTTTAGAGGTTTTTTTTATCAGCGAGTCTTACTACCGGTTCAGGCTGTACACATATTTACACTAATGAGATAAGGTTGATAAAATTTTAGTTAGATTTTTTTGTTGTCGAATAAAAGTAAGAAACTATTTATGAAAAACACACCATTACAAATAGCTGGGATTGAAGCCCTAACCTCCAATCACCACCAACTTTGTCCCCGTGATCATCAATGAGGCTCTTATGAGTCATTAACCCATGTTAAAAGTGTGTCTTAGAAATCACAATAAAAAGGGTAAAAGATGAATGAATAATCGCTGTATTTGCGCAATCTTTCAACACCTCCACGCTATTTATGAAGGCTATTAATCAATGTTGGTTTTGTCACGCGAGGAAAAAACTTTTAAAGAAAATAAACAATACTTTTTTTTTGCAACGTTTCGGGGAAGAAGTTCGGTTCTGATGGAGATGTAGACAGCCGGGCAGTCTGGTAGACAGCTTCGCGAGTCCACGGAATGAGTCCGCTTTAACCAATCCTACCCAGAAAAGGTTCACACGATCCTATAGATAAACTTTTTTCTTTTTTTTTCTTTCTCTCTCTCTCGTTTCACCGCTTCTTAGTACCCATTCGAGCCATATAATGAATTTAAGAGGAAATGTAGTCGCATTTACGTGGAGAGAGAGAGAGAGAGAGAGAGAGAGAGAGAGAGAGAGAGAGAGAGTGTGTGTGTGTGTAAAACAATTTAGGAAAAAATTACCCTCATTACACATTACTGTGATTCAAACTCTTATCATCCCGCCCCTGGCAATCCAGTCTAAAGGTGGGGCTCTTTCGACTCAACCGCAACCGCACTCGGAAGATGGTGAGTCATGGTCGCGGGTTGCAGTGTTTTTCTCAAAGCGACTGGAGATCGACAATTGTGTCATTTTTGTTGGAGTAGGTTACTACGTTTCTAGTTTGTCTAAGCTTATACTCTATATAAAAGAAAACTACGAAACTTCTTATCTCAAGATAAAAAGGAAAGGCTCACTACCAGCTCTAAAATATCTTATAAGCTTCTGTTGTGAGCATAACAACAACAAAAATCCCTGCATTTGTCAGAGGAAGGCTAAATCTAAAGCCGTTTTACATCATACCTATTTCCATAGTTTGGCAATGCATAAAAAGTCATCTAAGGGTAAATCTTATGACTATCGGATAAATATTGCTTTCGGGAGGTTAAAGTTAGCGACCAGATATAGGTTATCAACCACTTTAATAGTTTACACGTATTATGAACTGAATTTATCTACCAGATAGCTATCTGCCTGTAGGATATCCCCCCCCCCCCAGAAAATGCAAGGTTGGTACTGTTTTTACTGTGTCGCGCATGCGTATGAGCCCTGTTATTACCGCTACAGCCTGGTCAGTGGCTTCAACGCTCAACATTATTTGTTAAGAAATGGCGGCTAAACGAGTGCGAGGAAACATATGGCGTCATGTGGGCGCTGAAGTTAGTTTGTCTTGCAAATTCTAATTTCGGTGTTTGCCAAAATAATATCAGTAGTTTGGTACAATGTTTACAAAATTTCATTTATTTTACTCACATTTAAATAATCTATTTTATATAAACATAACTTTGAAAATAACTTGTTAGTTTTATAGACGTATGAATTAAATGTTCTAACCTTATATATAATTAGAGCCTAGGCATGCGCCTACTAAACACGTAAACCAAGATTTTAACCTAAAAACAGATTATGATAAGCGAAACCCCATGAAAAACAACGCGTCACTATGGCAACGCCAATTTTAACTTTCAGATCAAAGTTATCAGGTACTTAAACGTCATAAGACCGGCCCTAAAATGATTTAATTTAACAGTTTCACACAATTTTTACTTTTAGTAAAACTCAAAATATAAGGTTCTTAGGGAAAAAGAGCGCTCTTGGAATCTTTAGACATTATTTTGGTGTAAACTATATTTTGAGATAACGCATCGTAGCATTAAATATTGCGCTAGGGCTGAATGTCTGCGAGGAAATTTCGTGTTTACCAAGGCTGCGCTGTTAAATATAGAAATCTATATCCGGCCGGGATTTAAACGCCAGCCCCCTCACCCTCCCCACCCCCCTCTCAGTCATCTATGACAAATCTTGATTTCCCCATCACCAGTAATGCAGCCTTAGACCATGTTTTCCCCGATGCAGGTTGCATTTATGGTCTACTAATTACGGATGAGAATGGTAGCAATTAAAGAAAATGTATCTGCAATTTCATTTTTAGAAGGGTGAGAAACAAGTGAGGGAAAATAGTATACTCGGATGGTATTAGAACTCCGATATCTCCATCACCGATAGAACAGATTAAATGAATTTGACATTCAGGCAACGTGCCTACTGGTGCGAACTATAACATTTAAATTAACTTAAACGTCCGGGAATAGTGTATAAGACTGTTAATTATATACATAGCTTAGCTTTCAAGAGAAACAATTATACATTATGCTTAAACATCCGTTTAACTAATGGGATTCTTGGCCTAACCCGATTACTCAAGAAGAAGTTCAGAACTTGTTACAGTCAATTTACATCCTTCAAATCCCATGGCTATGCTTATTAAATAAACATTTATGAACTACACCGCAATAGTCAAATACTTCAGGGAGTATTAACATCACTATATTTAAGATCTACAAAAGGAACTTATTAAAGGAAGCTTTGCTCAGGAATAAAACAAATGTGTCTGGATGGTCATAGATAGAATACGTTTGTGCATTGTATAGTAGAGGACAAGGGTTGGAAACATACGGCACGCATGCCAGGAGTGGCACGTTGGAACGATTTTCAATAGCACACTGAGCGATTTGAATAAAAATAATATAAAACCTTTATTTTTAATAAAACCATTGATATGAGTAATAATTTTAATAACAGAGTGCTTTATATTTAAATGATTCAATTGTTTTGATTCAAAATAATGTTTTTCAGAACTTAAATTTTGCTAAACACGTTTATAACTCTCGTAATTATTCCTATTTATATTAAATTGTTAAATATTCAAGGAAAAGTAGCTATTTAATGTATTTGAATTATAAACATGTTTTCAAATTTAAATTTTACAAGATTGACTTAAATTTGTTTAAATTGTTGTAGGCTATAGTTAACTAGTATAGAAATATAGACGACTTGGCTGGGCTTAGGTTGGTTAGCACGCTTAGAGACTTTGAAATATTACTTCGAAACAACACTATTAAAAAGTTTCTGACCCCTGGTATAGGACTTTACATTAAATAATTCACCATCGATAATCTTAGTAACCCAAAACCCTTTATATTTTCAAAATTATGACTATATTTTTCATCTAATCCTTACCAATAGAGCACGCATGTACAGTGTTAAAATCATTTATTTTAGTTTTCTGCTGATGGGATGGCTGAAGTTCGAATCTGAGCCATGTTTTAGAGGGTTATTTATTCACCTTAAGGATCTAAATATCTTCCTTCGTGCTATTTTGGGCAAATTTTCTGGTGATGAGATGGCTGAAGTTCGAATCTGAGCCATGTTTAAGAGGGATATTTCTTCACTTTAAGGATCTAACACTCTTCCTTCCCACTATTTCTGGCAAGTGATTAAAATTCTACCTTTATCATCTCTGCCACATAACCGGCCTCGTGGGGTAGTGGTCAGAGTCTCTGGCTGATGAATTAAACGTATCGGGTTAGATCCCCTGTTGGTACCGGGGTATTTACCTCAAAAGTGGAATATTCCCATGGTCAACAGGGCTTAGTTCGTTAGGCTTAAGTCAGGTTTGAGATCTTCATTAGATTTACCCCGTCGTATTCACTATCATCATAACCTCATCTCATCGGGACGTGGAAAGAGTCTCCACGGAAAGAATGTTCCACACGCACAATCGGACATCCTGGGAAAAGGTACATTAGCATTTACTAATCTTTCTGCAAACTGAGAATTGGATTGATATATCCGAGAGACGCCATTGTTGTTATTGTTGTTGTTATTATTATTATTATTTCTACCAATAAGTAAATAATATAACTAAGATGCGTGCAACCCTAACGGATAGTGAACTTTATGTACAGATAAAGTCAAATTGTTCATTATTGAACCATTATTTAACTTACAGCTATAAAAAAAAATGACCACCTTTCACTAATAATTACGCCGAGCATATTTTAGAAGTCTGGTTTCTCATATATATACAAAATATATCCCTATTTCTTTTAAAGCTTAACTAGGGATGAGTTATCCACAGTAATAACTCAAAATCCAAGACAAATTATCCAGATTCACAATAGTTTTGTTTTCCATTATCTTAGTACCCGTTGGGGATATACGCATACAAATTTATTACGCTATGCTATTGAGATAGGGACGAGAAAGGTAGATTTTGGATAATATGTACCCCTTTTGGGTGGAAAGAGAGTGATAAACATCTAATGGGAGATACCCTAAATACACTCCGACCTTCAAGTTAGTGACATACCAGACCACGTATTCACCCACACGAGTCAGAGTTATAATCGATCTTTTCTCTTCGATCAAGTGAAAGAGCTTGTTCAAAGTTATTATTAGCACCGCGTCTTACTACCCGTTTGGGTTATACGCACTTACGCTAATGTGTAATGGTAGGGTAATTGTGAGAATAAATGGAGGACCTACAGGCTTAACGTGAATCCAGGGTTCAATCCTCGGTCTCGGCCCAGATTTATCTGATTACCAAACCCTTCCTTCACCTCTGACAAGACATCTTGTGAATGTGAGTTAAACTGTAGGTCTTTCATTTCATCTCACAATCACCCTACCACTACACATTAGCGTAAGTGCGTATAACCCGAATGGGTACTAAAACGCCGTGCTAATAATAATAATAATAATAATAATAATAATAATAATAATAATAATAAGAGATTGATATGATGTATAACGTAGTAGAATTCTGCTGGGAAGAAACTGTTGGAAAATACTAAAAACAACATATTTTCAAGGTCAATATTGATTGCATATTATTTCACTATCAGGATTATTTCTAAGGTATTCATTTATTTTTTAGCGTATGTAATTACTGACTGGGAGGTACATAACATTCAGTTCGGTCGCCTTTACGTAGACTGTTGGAACAGAGCGTTACCCAGGGTACACATATGAAGGTTGTCAACACGTCGTATCTGCAATTAGATGATGGTGATAGTGAATATGGAGATGTGAGCCAGTGTCTATGTAACAATACAATCCTCGTATTGTACAATTACTACCCCACCCAACCTGATATTACACGTTCAGTCGCTTAAAGCATACTACCCGCTCCCCGAAAAAAACCTCGACGTATCCTACAATAGTAAACTTCACTATTGTAGCCCAATGTATCCCCAACAATCATACATCAAATTAGCGTTCTTAAATATTCATTATCAACTGATCTATTTAGTATACTGTTCCTCATGTACCTTCTGATCTTCAAGCTGGCCTCACTACATTACTACCTAGTCAAAACCACCAATGTAGAAGCGTGGGGCGACAACGACTTGAGAAGTCCGTATTCGACTATCTACCCGGCCCGAGAATAATATCAACACTGGGCGATGTTTTCTAAGAGTCCAGGCGCCACATCAACAAGCCCTGTATTGCCCCCTGGCGGAGGGATAAGGAAACCCTTGCCAGGCATTGGATGTTTCCTACGTCGGTCAAAGAGATGGACTATGAATTATCATAACAACTGCATTGCGACGATAGACATCCAATCAGCGACCAGGAAGACTTGTGAAACTACACCATGATGACGTAATGATTTGTATACTGCGTGATTGATTAGTATGTGTAATCCCCCCTTTTTCTTGTTTTCTAGACTCAATATATAGGTGAATGTAAATTGTATTATATAGAGCATTATGAAAGATCTTTTGGGGTAGAGCAGACGATGTATCAAGGTCATGGAGGAGTGATCGGGGAAAACATTACGTTTGATATAAATTTATTTGTGTTTTTAGAACAGACTACTTATTGGGGTCATGGATGGGGGACCAATGGAGTAAATTATTAGATGTTTGAGTCAACGCCATGGATATATCGCGTCTGACAATATATATTTTTATTTTATATAGAAAACTTTGTTTTGGGGTCATGTAGGTCAAACTTATTATGTAAATAAGTCAAATCTGTGAGTCAACGCAATGGGGATATTTCGTTCGGTATATGTTAATTTAATATGTAGCACTGACCTTGTATTAGTGTCTTGTGAAATAAACCTGTTTTCTCTTAATTGTAAATAGTCATAACCCAAGCAGCGTAATGGAGAAGTTACGTTTCATATAACTGTTCGGGGTGTTAGAGAACATATATAGATAATATTATGGAAATATCAAGAATGTCTTTGTTAGTTATTACCTTATAGCTCTATAACCATGTGACGTAACATTTTTAAATTAAAGTAAACTGTTATGTGGTGGCGCAACTTCTGGCGTTTGATTCTCTACTTCATGGATTACATCCATAAATTATCCTTGTGACTAATGTAAACTTTGAATTGAAGTAATTAGGACATGAGATGTCACACAGTATTCCTGTGCAGTAAATCCGATACACTTATTCGTGGGTATCAATTGGCTTATTTATATTACTACCCATTTTTGTGTAATATTTTATGAAAGATCTTAAATCCTGTTATTGTGAAAGTACAGCGTATGATGCAATGTTTTCTTTTACAGTAGAAGCTATTGGAAGTTTTTGAATTAAGGCCACACTTTCCTTTGTTTGTTTTCTGCTTTGAGCAAATTAAAATATTCTTGATTTAAAAACACTGCTCTTTTATCTGTTGTCATTTATAAAATGTACGTTACATCCTTCTTATCCTGTAGTTTTAGGGGCCTTACCTATAGGATCGGCGGGGGGTGTAATATCTAATTTACCAACCCCTGTTGATCGTTGGGATGACTCACATTAAGAAAGGGCCAAGGCACCAGCAGTGAATCAAACCTGGTACTCCCGGTTTCGTATTCAGGTGCACTGACCACTAAACCATGGGGTCGGATAGTATATTAATGAAATATTGACTATTTAATATAGTACAATTTTAGGCTTAAGAGAAGAAGGTGAAGGTGACCTGGTGGTCTAGGGGTAAGGTGTCAGATTTTTGTGCTGGGGGTTTGGGGTTCAATCCTCGGTCCAGGCACAGATGTATCTGATTGCCAAGCCCTTCTTCACCTCTGACAACAAGACGTGTATTAATCACAACTTGTGAATGTGTGGAATGCCAGATATCCACCGTGGTTCGGATTCCACGTTAAACTGTAGGTCCTTCATTTCATCTCACAATCACCCTACCATTACACATTAGCGTATAAGTGCGTATAGCCCGAACGGGTAGTAAAACGTGGTGCTAATAATAATAATAATAATAATAATAATAATAATAATAATAATGATAATAATAATAAGGCAAAGTGAACCTTTTAACATGCAAAGAAAAGTTGATGCCGAAGTCGAAGATAAAGATTTTGTGGTTGTCAAATAGCCATAATTTTAATATTTAAATGATCCATTGTGCATCTAGATCAATATGAAGGTGAATACGGTGCACTCGGTATATTATGTTATGATAACATATCTGAATTTATTTATTCTTGTCTTAAATAGGACATTCGATCACTGTCGGGAGTTATAATATTGTATTTTATCAGTTCTAAAGAGTATATTATTTATGTAACTTTATCATATTTAAAAATTATTAATAATATATCTCAGTTTTCTTTTTCCTTCGAAATGTTTAAAGAAAAGAAGTTTATTGCGGGAATCAAGGTTGAAAGTAGAAAGAAATTTTACATTAGACTTCAACTTTGATATTTCAAACTTTACACATTCTCATACAATATGCTAGTTTTTTTTTAGCGACAAGTCTTACTAGCCACTCAGGCTATATACGATTGGTTAAATTTTCTAAATTAATAAAATGAAGAGTTTGTGTGTTTGTCTGTCATGAGCGTTGCGCGATATCTACCGCAAGCAGAGGTTTGAAGTTTAAATATTAGTAGCCTCTGTGCATGAACATGAACACCTTGAAGCCAGAATTTTGAAATTTTGACTAGATTTTTTAAATTATTTTAAAACCGAATTAATGAAGAAATATTATCGCCACGTGAAAGCTTTACTTTTTCATTTCATGCAATTTGTAATGTAGTTTGGTGGTCATGGATAGTGAACAAGAAGTGTTTGGTATCTACAAAAAAAACTCTTCTTTTCATGTCGCCAGTTGTTAAATGTGATTTATTTCTAATTAATATATTTTTAAAGTATAAATACCTTTTTTACCTGTAAAGCGTTTTAACCTTTTTACAACTTTTTAAACTTTGTACCCTAAAATATTTCTTCAGGATTAATCTGTATAATTAATGTAAACATGTATATAAGACCAACGGGGTGAAAATTGCAAACATGTCCAAAAATGACAAAAAAGAGCACAATTGATAAAAATATAGTAAAAAGTGCAAAAGTAAATCATAAAAAAGGTTTAAAGGTTAAAAGGGGTAAAAAATGGTAAAAAAAGTTGAAAAGGGTCCAATAGGGAAAAAAGGTAAAAAGGTTAACGTGGTAACAAGCGTTAACGGGGTGGAAATCGTAAAGAGAGTAAATAGGGCAGTATGAGAAAAATTTGCAAAAAATTGTATTTTATTTTAGAGTAAAGAGGGTAAGAAAATTGTAAATGTACAAAAAAGGCAAGTGGGTAAAACTGTGTAAAAAGGTTAAGAGAGGTAAATTTTTTAAGAAAATGTTATAATAATGTGATCGGCTTTAATTACAGTCGTTTAACAACCCTTTATTTATTCTGTGGTACTATTCTTTCTTTTTTATTAGCACCAACAGCCAAGAGTTCAAAGTATTGTGTATAGGAAGCTCTAAATTAATCTTCAAGAGAAATGTCAGCTTTTAAAACATGTTCAGATTATAACTATATATTAATATTTTGTATTAGTCAACCTACTTTTATGTTGTTTTTTTATCACATTGAACAAATAGAGGGTTAATAATTAAACATAATTTAAGATTTGGTTGCTGTTTCCTGTGCTTTATTGTAGATACTAAAGATAACAAAGCTACTTTACAGATTCCCTGTGTGAGGAACGGGTACACCAGCTAATATTTTATATGTATAACTCGTTATCAAATATTATACTCATTATTTATACCTCATATAATATTTTATGAAAGCTAGTGCTTATATTTTTAACCACCCACATAGTCGCATTGCTGGTCACGTGGGCTGGGCGTCAAATTAATCTAGTCTTGTCTACCGGTGACGCGAAGAATGAAGTTAGAATCCCGGCCGAGTCTACTGAAATTGATTTTTTACTTAATGGTTTTAAACTCTGCCTTCTCTAAAGTGAAGGTACAGTTTATACAAATTCTACCTTACTCATCTTTACCCAATTGCTGTAATTTAATACTTAAATCACAGATGAGTAGTATGATGCGTTACACACAATAAAAAATAATAATAATAATTATTATTTATTTTTAAGCTATCCTATGTTGGAGTAGCTAGCGATGTATTTCCGGTTATAAAGGACTTAATTTGAATCCCTTACGCCGAACAGAATAGTTTAGTATTCATACTTTATTTTAAGCGGATACTAGAATTGTTGGTGCTTAATTACTAAGTTAGTTTAGCACCGTCATACTACCCATTAGAGTTACACGCATGAGTACTAATTATGCGCTATGTATAAGTAAGATTGCATTTAGAGCAAATGCACTCCCATTTTCGTGGATAAAGATTGAAAAACCATTTATAAGAAACCAACTCAGTACAGCCAACCGGAATTCAAACCCTGATCTCAAGTCTATTGTGAGATTGAGGCCTTAGACCAATCAATCAGTCTAATCGTGCTCTCTATTAAGTTAGTATGTAAATCTTATATATATATGTGTTTGAACAAGCGTGCTTTACACGCCTCGATAAATTAAACACTAAAACAAACCTTCAACATATAGAAACTGTTATTCCGAAACATTAAACCTTTAATATACCACGTATTTACTGTTATTTAAAACAATATTTATCTAGTGAGAGCATTCACGGTAGACTAACACACACACACACACACATACTCACGCATGGTCCGGGAATTCCTCGGTAGCATGTAGCATGTTGGTTAACGTCCCTGCTGCTCCGACCCGCCGATGTTTTGTTCCTTTATATTTATGACCGGAGTGTTGGGCTGCTCATTGTAAAACTAACATTGCGTGCCCCCGCTATCGGAAACAGTTCATCTCGATCTAATTAATTTCTACGAGCGTAGTCTATTGTAACACACCCTCGGTACGTGCCCTCTTCTTTTAAGGCGCAAACGCCTCTAAACTGGATAATAACAGGGTTAGGTGCCCATGTTGATTACTTTAGTCTGCCTTATTTGAAAAGAAGATTTATTTTTTCATCGGGTTTAGCTACAGGTTATTATTGAAAAATAAATTATTTCCCTTTTGTGAGACCTACAGCTGTGAATAGTTTCACTATTGTCTGGGAATTGTTTTTATCTTTATGTTCTTAGCTTAACCGTTTGAACAGTTTAGAACGATGTATTACTAACCGTTCAGGTTGTACGCCTATGTACTAATCACATTGAATGTGTTAGGCGTGGAGAAGGTTAAATCAAGAAGTTTTCCCGTGAAGAGTGAAAACCCATTTAGTAAAAACTACCCTCAGCACACTCGGCCAGTATTCGAACGCCAACCCCCCTATAATTGGCAATCCATTCTAATGCAAGAGTGATGTATTAGACCATTCATCCACTGAATTATTATTAATAATAATAATATTTAGCACCGCGTCTTATTACCCGTTCGGGTAATACGCTTTAAGTACTAATTACTCTAATGGTTTAGGAATTGGGAAGGTTGAATTAGAGGAAGTGAACCCGCATTTGCGTGGATGGAGAGTGGAAAACCATTTAGGAAAAACCACCCCCAGTTCACCCGACCGAGATTCGAACCTCGATCTCCCCGTTCTCAGAAGCCGAGATCAACACGACAAGCGCGTTAGCCAACTACGCCACCGAGGCGGGTCACTGAATTATTATTATTATTATTATTATTATTATTATTATTAGCACCGCGTCTTACTACCCGTTCGGATTATAAGCACTTACGCTAATGTGTAATGGTAGGGTGATTGCGAGATGAAATGGAGAACCTACAGTTTAACGTGGAATCCGAACCATGGTGGAGGCCTGACATTCCACACATTGACAAGTTGTGATTAATACACGTCTTGTCAGAGGTGAGGGATCCACTGAAGTGTTTTTTTTCTTACACATTTGATAAACATACTGAAAATTAATTGTAATACAGATACAGGGTTTATTAAAGTATCTAATTTTCACAAATTATAGAAATTAACTTTAACTTAATTAATGATCCGCTTTGGCATCTCGGATTACTTAGCTCGACGATTATGGATATGTGGGGGGTTCGAATTCTTGTTAGGTGTATTGAAGTGTTTTATTTTCAAAAAATTGTCCCCCACTTTAACTTGACGCACTTTTTTTTTATATTTCAGCCAGTTTCACAATGTGACGCTAACACAATCGAACATGGGACCTTTGGCTTAACGTGTCACTTATCTAGCTAGCTATCCAGGACTGTCCAATAATCAAGTACATACATATGTATATCTTTAAAATAAATAATTATATAAGACACCTAGCTACCGGACGATCCTGGATAGTTTGGAGGCAAGAACAACGGCACTAAGGGTCACAGGTCACTGGTTTGATTCCAAAATCAAAATGTCACTCTTCAACCTAAATAATAACTTGTTTTAGTTTACATTGATTTTATACGAATTAATCTATTTATTTTTTAATGCCGTATTTTACTACCCGTCTGGCCTATACGCTTTTGTAAGAAGGCCCTTGGCCCTGTCGAGTGCAAGTCTAAGACCTATTTTGTGGGATGGTGGGCGGGAGGGTAAAGGCGTGGTGTGGCTTCACAACAGACCATAGTATCCTTCTGCGTTAACAAGAACAGATGGATCACGGAACACGTAGATGGCGCTAGCTACCGGATGGGTCTTGAGGAAAAATCATACCTTTGTAAATATCAGTTTTCTCAAGAAAGAGTGAAAATTTTATAGTGATATTTCCATCTTGTGAATGTGGGGAATGCCAGGCCTCCACCGTGGTTCGGATTCCACGTTAAACTGTAGGTCCTCCATTTCATCTCGCAATCACCCTATAATAATTTAATTATAAAAAATCAATTAAATAAAAAAAATTAAATTAAAAGTTAATTTGTATAAAATTTAATTATACTAATATTAGTAAATCTTAACCTTATATAATATAAGAAATTCTTTAACAATAATAATACACATTAACGTAAGTGCGTATAACCCGAACGGTTAGTAAGACGCGGTGATAGTAATAATAATAATAATAATAATAATAATAATAATATAGTGATATTTTCATCACCTCTTCTAAGATAATGTATCAATGTTTATTAGGTGTTACATTTTTTTCTTTTGTTATGAAGCCGAATTTAAAATATGGAAAAATGTCAATTTTATCAATATTTGATCACTGTTAAAATTATGGAGGAGGTGTGTATATAAAAAGTATAAATTAATCAACATTCTTTTATTCCTGAACAAACCGTTTCAGAAGAGAAAATTGCAAAACAATAAAAAAAATTGAGGATAACCGTTTGTTCCTATGGCTCTGCATTTCCACGCAAAATGAAAAGGGCCAATCGTCTTAATCACGCTAGTGGTTTTAAGGAGTAGTAAGGTTATATTTATAACAAGCGCACCCGCATTTTCCTAGAGGGATATTGGAACACCATTTAGGAAATGTACCCTCGGTACTCCCGACCAAGATTCGAACCTCGTTATCCCCGTCATCAGCAGTATATTTTACTGCGAGATTAGCGCGTTAGACGAGGTAGTAACCGAAGCATGTATAGATGTAATTTAATTTAAAATCTCTCAATTTGATTATTTAACCAAGTATAAATTTAAAACATTTTAACTATGATTTAAATATCTTTATATATTGTAGTCTATATTTATACAGAATGTACCCTAATATGTGAGATCGACTTCAGTGGGGGACAGGAAACAAAAACAATGAGGAAAGTTCAAATAAACATGTGTGCCATTTTACCTTGTTTCCGAGCTGTATACTACATGTTTGTACTACAATAATGTAGAACTGCTTAACACTATAGGAAGTTGGAATAAAGCAACCTTACACAATTAAGTAGAGAATACAATATAGTATAATTATATGAAGTGCTCAAAATGGCTTTGGTTTGAATGGAAGTCTGAATTCACCGTGTTGTATAATGCCGCATTTTTTAGAAAGTACCAGGTGTTTGTCGCGTTAAAGAGACAAACAGGAATAACCCATTGTACATTCCTAGTCAACAGGTCGAGAGATGACTATTAACTTATACAAATAGTTTATACTTTAGTGGAATTACTTGACTGTAACTCAGAAATAATGTCAAATTGGACGCATGCTAGTTTATATGAACATATTTTTTTCTTGTCTCCTGTTTACCGCTGATGTTATTCCCACATGTTACGGAATATTCTGTATACAATAAACTCATACATTTGATACACAAGTTATTTTATTCGGTGTATAACACCTTTTGGGCTAACCTCAATTTACACTAAGTTTCAGACATAGGGTGAGGACAATTAATTTTATGGCAGGCTAGGTGGTAAACTAATAATGTGGACAGCTACCTCTGGTCTATTCGGAGCAGAGCACACCAGCCCGAGTTCGATGGGACTAAGACAAACCTGCCAGTTTTAATTATTTAAAATTAATTAGTAGGAAAACAATTTTCTAATTATTCCTTCATAATCCATTTATCATTAGTTCAATATTGATTTAATTTGTTTGGAATTTCAAAGTGTTTTTCAAGACAAAAGTTTAGCTTACCTTCATCAGTGGACACGTGGGCTAAGGCGTTAACCTTGTATTGGGTTTGAGAGGTCAGGGCTAAAATTTCGTCAAGATGTACTGGTTTTTTTTCTAAATAATTGTCCACTCTTCCTTCACGAAATGTTGTTACATTTCCTCTACATTCTATATTAATTTCTACCCATACATGGAATTAAATATGTATGCACCCACTTCAGTGGCCGTGTAGTCTACGACGTCACGGTGTACAGGGAGATTGGGATTCGAATACCGGTTGGGTGTACCAAAGGTGGTTTTCCCTGAATGGATTTCCACTCTACCTCAACGCAAATGTGGGTACACTTTCTCTAAATTCAACTTTCCTAATCTCTAGCACATTTGAGTAATTAGTACATTGGCATACCGCCTGAACGAGTAGAAGGCCTAATATAGGGTGACAAAGAAATTAATATCCTGGACGGAATAAAACGTGGTAATAAAAACAGTTGTTTTAAAATGATTATTTGTGGTTTTTTAACTGCCTATCCAAGATTAAACTTAATATGTTTTATAATAGACAAGAAAATTCAAATATTTCACAAAAAATAGCAACTAATTTTTTTTACCATGAAAAGTAGTGTAGATGAGTGGGACATTCTCTTTTTTTTTTCCTGAAAACAAGTGATATAATTATTTCAACCTTACGATGAGTACAGGGTGACTTTTAAGACAGCTGACACTTTGTAATCATCATAGTTTATTCACTAATTTAATGACATTAAATATGATCATGTATCCCTTGGGTGGAGCATATTAGTTTTGAGTTAGCAAACCAAGAGTAGACTATAATAACAATTTTAGTTGAATGCTTATTGAATTTTGTTTAAATTAGGTTTCAAATGCAACCTTGAAATTTTTTGTTTGTCTAGATATATTTTAAAAGTTCTCTCGAATTTTGAATTTCATCTGATTGTACAGGGGTACTTTATCCTGTGATATTTTCCCCTCACGCGCTTTCTCTCTTCTTCCCTCTCTTTCTCTGTCTTTCTTTGTCTCTCTATCTCCACGCAAATTTATTCTCACTTCCTTTTAATTTGGTATTTTTCTCATTCAAATTCCAAAAATGCCGATGTGTGAATATCCGGGACGATTATTAAGACATGAAACATGAAAAAAATATTATTGGCCATTTAACATAGAAGATAAAATTTCTATTGCTGAAAACAGCTACTATAGAATATTTCTTAATGCCCCCTCTTCATACTTCACCCCTCCCCTCTCATTGCTCTTTCACCCACCACATTTTCACTCCCTTTGAGCAAAGTAACTATCACCAAACTGATGTAGCAAATATTTTGAAACATACTGTAGTTTTGTTTGTGAAGACAAACCTTGTTGCTTCACATTTAAATTACTCCACTAATTAAAACATTCGTAAAAAAAGTTAGAGACTATGTTGAAAATGGTATTCAACAGTAACTTAACAAACCTAGACTCAAAGATGTCTTAAAATATCAAGTACTGTTTAAATATTATTAATTTATTTATAATACCTTAGAAATAAACTTTGTTCAGATTGTTTTATTAATCAATATTTCAATTACATATTATTTTCATGCAATTGCGTTTCAATATATAAAACTAACTATAGCCCAGTCGGGTCAGATGCTTGAAAATTTTTAAAAGTCCAATAATGCATCTTATTTTTTCATATTCATCATTCGTTTGTTGATGGTATAGTATTTATTTATTTTGTTCACTTTTAAGAGTTTTAAGACGGTTCATTGTTACGTAAAAATGTTTATCACTTTGAGAATATTGAAAAATACAAAGCAAAAATAACATATTTTTTGGGTAACGTTTTCAATATTGACATATATGCATTCTTTCATATATTCCTGCTGCGTATAACATGGGTTATGTCTCACGTAGGTTAAGGCGTCAACCTTGTCTGGTCTGGTTTTCCGCCAACGAAAAGGTATGGGTTCAAGTCCTGGCTAAATATTATGAGGGTGTTTATTTTTTTAAACTAGTTTAACACTCACTCTTCCCCCACATTATATTTTCCCATCCCTACCCCGTTTGCGTAAATATGTGTAGAGCCTGAACTTGTAATAAGGCGTGACACAAATATGTTTTAATTTATTTATAAATACTCCAGGGTATCAGCCCGCAATAGAGCCATACCAATCAATATAGTGCCAACGTCTGCGAATATATTATGTCATGTGGTCAGCACAACGAACCCTCCAGCCGTTAAAATCAATTTCCAGACCGGAGCCGTTACTTTTCCATTTAAGTACTCGTAGCTCCTCATTAGTTCTCACGAGGCTGAGTTAACCCCTTTCCAAACCCACTGCTTCACAGAAAGTCTGGAAGTGTCGGTAATCGAACCCAGGACATCTGAATCTATAGTCAGGAACTCTGAACACTATACCACTGAGGGGGATGATACATTAATACTAATTTGCATTTTATATTGAACTGATTTGAAAACGGTGTTATTTCAATACTTGAATAAATGATATTTAATTTCTATAATGACAGTAATTTTAATATTTCTTATTTTGCTTACAATTTCTTGTTTAAGTTACAGTTTATTAATTTATGCGATAAACTTAGATTTTCTCTTCTTTTTTTTTGCACCGCTCGTACTATCCAAATATTTACACTGATTAGTTAGGAATGAAGAAAATATTATTTTGAGGAAATATACCTGAATTGTCGTGGCGAGAGAGAGAGAGAGAAAGAGAGTAATAAACCATCTAAGAAAAATCGTCCTCTGCACATCCAATCAATATTCGAGCCCAGATATGCCCGGCATAGAAGTTAACAGTCAATTGTCGATTGTGAGAGTAACGTTCTAAACCATTCGACTAGCGAAGCGGGTCTTAATTGCTTAGAACAGTGGTTTCCAGCCTGGAGGGCGTGGAACAGTAAAGTAAATTATGTTGAAAATCAGCTTAAAAATTAAGACTTTTTTTATATTTCATTCCCTTATATAAAGTAAGATTAATCTTTTTTTGCGGTATCGGCAACTTGCCTTACTTACTTACTCTATGGCAATAGGAACTCAAAAGTTCATTACCGCACTTACAAAAGTACGCCACCTATCCCTGTCTGGAGCTTGTTATACCCAGTCCACCTCACTACATCCTATCCTTAGCTTTAGCTAGTCCTATCCATTCCCCCTCAATACACCCTATCTCTATCTTGAGATGTTTTTATTCAGTCCACCTCATTACATCCCATCCCTATCTGGAGCTCTATCCAGTCTACCTCATCACACCCTATCCCTATCTTGAGCTAGCCCTGTTCAGTACAAATCATTACACCCTATCCCTATCTGGAGCTCTATCCAGTCTACCTCATCACACCCTATCCCTATCTTGAGCTAGCCCTGTTCAGTACAAATCATTACACCCTATCCCTATCTGAAGTTCTATCCAGTCCACCTCATCACACCCTATCCCTATCTTGAGCTAGCCATGTTCAGTCCAAATCATTACACCCTATCCCTATCTGGAGCTCTATCTAGTCTACCTCATCACACCCTATCCCTATCTTGAGCTAGCCCTGTTCAGTACAAATCATTATACCTTATTTCTTTCAGGTACAGTCTAATACTATCCTTCCATCTGCATCTAAATCTTCCCACTGGTATTTTACTACTGGGTTTGCCAGTCAATACCCTTAACAAGGTTCTAGATTCTTCCATTCTCACTGTATGATCTGCCCACAGTAATCTACGAGACTTATTATCCTACCTAACCATGTCTTGTGACGAGTACCAGTTATAATTCATATATATTAGGTGATCAGCCAAAAGTGTGAATCCACATGTCTATTTTCAAACCCATAAGCATTGGGTTCGCCCGCCCCCCCACTTCCCCCCAATGATCCTCTCTATCCTCCCCTTCGTATACAATTGATACCATTGCATTGCCAACCTTCACACTAATTTTCATTCATCAATTTATAAGACTATGCTGCCAGATAACATTGAGTTTTGTATAAAATAATGTGCTGGCGGGCGGGGTTCAATCCTTGGTCACGGCAAAGATTTATCTGATTACCAAACCCTTCCTTCACCTCTGACAAGACATCTTGTGAATGTGGGGAATGCCAGGCCTCCACCGTGGTTCGGATTCCACGTTAAACTGTAGGCCCTTCATTTCATCTCACAATCACCCTACCATTAAACATTAGCGTAAGTGCGTATAACCCGAACGGGTAGTAAGACGCGGTGCTAATAATAATAATATAATAATGTATAAAATAAAGAAGCCACTAGGAAACAGATCTTTTTAAAGATTATTTTATAAGATAACGATAAAATGGGGGAATGGGGCGTGGGAATTTGATAATATACCAAGAAGGACATCAGTGGGAAAAGATTGGGAACTACTTGCTTAGAGTAAGGAATAACTTACACAACTAAAGTAAAAACATATTCGTAGAATGATGGTGCAACAACATGTTGTAAACTAGTGGTGTAGCAGAAATCGTAGGAGGTCTCACAAGCTATTTCATTGTCGGCTTAGCTATTTAAACATAGCGTGCTGTATCCGAATAAATGGAACCTACACGCAAAACAACTCGTACCAATAAACTTCCCTGTCATGTTTAAAATAAACATGTCCTAATATTCGATTAGAATGACACCACAAAATATATTTATTTAGAACCAGAATAGATTGAGAATTTATAATTTGTAATGGATCTTTTTTTTTAATCATTGAAAAGGCCTTACTGCATCTATAGTGCACCTGATCCTAATCCAATAGTCTGGGGCTGGATTCCGATCGCCCACATTGAGGATGTTTTCTTAAGGTAGGTGTATTCTGCATCCTCGCTTCTGGAATATCGTTGAGCTATGAACATGGATGTTGGGGCATTTATCCTGCATCAGCACTGCTCGCCTCACTACCCACTGCTATCCTCGCTATAGCGATGATAACAAATCGGTTTGTTTTCCAAGCCTCGGCCATCACCGGGCATCTTGAAACTTGAGCTGTGATTGGTTCCTTCATGTTCACTCCCCCGGCCCCATCCCCTTCTCTCACTACTCAATTTTATATTATATGTTCACTAGTAATTGGGTTTCGTTCACAAGCAAGTTATAACAAGCTATTTTCTTTATTTTCTAGGTTTTTCCGTAAGTGTTTTTAGGAGAAGATTTCATTTTAACTATCGCATAGATTTGGTTGACAATGTTTGGTTAAGTGTTTAAATGGTTTACAATTTCTGACTAAATAAGAGTACAAATATACATAAATATGTTGGTTGTGGCATCCTTAAGTGGCTGAAAAGCCTCTCTGGATAGTTCTTGAGTTCTTTATAGAACTGGTGAAAGTAACTTTGGTGTTGGCGTTCTTGATTCAAGAGGTGCACTTCATACCTTCTCTTTCTCCCGGTGACAAACTATTTTTTTTAAATTGAATCACGACCACTGTAATCATATGACTGGGACAGCATCATTCCTTAACACGAAACACGACTCACAACCAACCTCAAACTGTCCATATCCTACTGTAACTTTAGTTTGTTAGAGATGAAAAAAGGTTGAATTTATAGGAAGTGCTTTCACATAAGCGTGGAGGGAGATCGGAAAAACATTTAGGAAAAACCACCCTCAGTACAATCGACCGGGATCGAACCTTGATCTTTCCGTCCTCGGCAATCTAGTATATTTCAACGGTGACTTCTTAAACTCTTAGAGCATGCCGCCACAGAAACGGATAAAGGTATAGGTATTTAAAGCGTTAGATTTAGAGAGGGATAAAATATATAGAGGAAATAAATCTCCGTACAACTAAACAAAATTAGAGCCCCCTTCCCTATCCGCGTTATCAGCATCCGCAAACCAGACCAGACGAAACTGATACCTCTGTCCCCGTGACCATCGGTATGGATAAAATGTGCTAGATCTATTAATAGAAAGGAAACTAGTAGCGGGGGAATAGTAGCTATCTCCTCTTGCGGGGGAAGACTCAGGCGTTTGTTTTAATTATTATTATTATTATTATTATTATTATTATTATTATTAGCACCGCGTCTTACTACCCGTTCGGGTTATACTCACTTACGCTAATGTGTAATGGTAGGGTTATTGTGAGATTAAATGAAGGACCTACAGTTTAACGTGGAATCCGAACCACGGTGGAGGCCTGGCATCCCCCACATTCACAAGATGTCTTGTCAGAGGTGAAGGAAGGGTTTGGTAATCAGATAAATCTTTGCCGGGACCGGGGATCGAACCCCGGCCGCCAGCACAGAAGTATGACACCTTACCCCTAGACCGCCAGGACACCTACGATATAGTCTAAATAGTTAATACATCTTTGGGGCATTTTAAAATTAAGCTATGTAGATAATTGGCTATATATAATAGTATGTAAATGTACGCTACTACCAGTCTCTAAAAGCTATCAACTTCTATTAACGCCTATTGCACTGTTATTCAGTGAGTTACTAAAAAAAAAGGTTTGGTTTGAAACACATAAAAACAAACTGTAAAACTAATAAAAATAATTATTTTTTGCTGTATGCCATCCATATAATGTTATAAATTGGTTATCAGGGGTGTAATAACGTTGTTAAACTGGTCAAATCTACCGCTATCTATAGCGTATGCTTAGAGTAGAGGGCGCCTGTCCAAGTAGCTAAGTGGTTTATTAGATCAACTATAAACCTATAAAACCTTGGTTTAATCACTGAATCGTGTGACATATATATTGTGTATATATATATATATATATATATATATATATATATATATATGTGTGTGTGTGTGTGTGTATAATTTATGTTCGCCAAACTACATATCCACTACAATTTCTGGAGCCAATGTTAGGTGTTGTATTCGGATCTGGGGTCAATGTTAGGAGCTTAGTGCTTTTTATAGTGCTATAATAATTATATTTGGGAACATAATTCGGTGGCTGTGTGGTATAACGCACTACCGTCGTAGTAGACTAGATGGCCGATGATGGGGAGATCAAGATTCGAATCTTGGTTGAGTGTACTGAGGGTGGTTTATATAAAATGGTTTTTCACTCTTCCTTCACGAATATGCAGGTACACTCCCTATAAATATAACCTTCCTCATCCTTAAAACCAATAGCGTGATTAATATATAAGTGGATAACCCGAACGGATAGTAAGACACGGTACTGAAAATCTATTTTTGCAGCTAGTTATGTGTCTTCTCATACAGCCAAAGAATGTTTATCCAAAAAATAAATTGCCACAGATTTAAGGCTTCATTTGAAATACAGCTGTCAAAATTGACATACTTAATGACAGATTAATATACAAATTAGATCAATTTTGCTCAAGTTAATTTTATTAAATATTTGTGCTTTGTTAAATGTAATTAATGTATGGATAATATATTACTCTAGATTATAAATACTTCTAAAAAAGTCCCATAATAATGCAATTTGTTTCGGGGAATTAGTCACAAATCCCCATATTAATCCATTGGTACTGAATATTAAGCTCATTTAGTCTGGGTTGTCTGTGGTGAGTTCGGCCTTCAAATCCCAGCAGTGAGACCTAAGTGTGTATTTTATTAGAATTATTCTCTCTCTCTCTCCTTCTACAAAAATGTGGGTACATTTCTTCTAATCTATATATTCTTAATACCAATCCATTAGTATGGTTAAAATGGATAATCCTTAATCCAAAACGCAGTGGATAATTTTTTTAAATAAAATTACAATGTCGATCTCGTCTGAAGCTTTACCAAAATATATATCCATTATCATCTAAATATTTTGTACACCCTTATTTTAAAAGTTTTCCTCCATGAAGGGTGGTCAGGGGTTAAGGGATGGGAAGTGTCAGGTTCTATCTCACAAACAAGTGCTGTTCGTTCTAATGGTAATGGGTTGATATTTCGCCACCGGTTTTAAACCTTCGCCAGGGAGCATTTTCACTTGTTTGTATTTCGGTGTCGTTCCCGTCCGCGGTATTTTGTCGCTTGTTTCGGTAGGTGTACTTGATAGGGTGGAGGGGGGGGGGCTCTAGAGGGTGTGTGAAGGGAGGCAAGGATGTTGCAAGAAATTACATGCTGGGGAATTGATCATGACCTCTAATATTTATGGTAGTAATAGGTACGTTAACAGTCGTGGTAAGTTCAACAATTTGTGATGGTTAGTGGTTGGTCGACCCAGTGAACACGAATTGCGGAGAAACTCATTCGAGATCGGTAATACCTTACTCGAACTGCGGGGTAAAAATTTAATTCATAATGACTTTGTTCATAATGTAATATGGAGGTTAAATTATGTTAGGTTAGGCTAAGCTAGGTTAGGTTAGATTAGTGGCTAGGAGTTGAATGGGATTACAGGTATTCCGCAATTCATGTGGACTGGCTGACAGGACGTGTACTTTATTCCACAATTTGATTGGGCCCTTATTGCATGTCTCCTGACAGGTATACTTTATTCCGCAATATGAGCGCACCCGGTTGATCAAATCCCTTGTAGGCTTATGTATTTATTTATATATTGGAATAAAACATATATAATCTATAATTATATTCTAATTTAATAAATGTCACTGAGCCGAAAGGCCACAGTTCAGTTATATTCGGTGACCTGTACTTTTTTTTATGTGTGGTTTCCAAATGTTGACCAGAAGAGTTGTTGTGATATTCCCTTGAGTTCATTCTAAATTTAAATTTATATAGCTCAGACCTCAGACAACCAAGTATGATAATTAAACGCGAGAACAATTTTTTTTTAAATTCACAAACCTAAAGAAAAATCGCTTAATGTAACTATTAGAAACTTCTTACCGGATATAGAAACTTCTCATGTGCTCTTAAAGTTAACTTTTCTTTCGAGTTTCCTTCTTTCCCTGTCATATTTTATTTGAATTTAAGTATTGTAAGATGCATACCTCCTGTCTTGTTGACAGAGACAAGGCGGCTGCCATTCAAATACGTTCGCATTTGACAAATTTGAAATGAGCTTTATACTCTGTCTTAGTTAAAGGTGAAATAAATCAGTCAATAAGGTAATAATTTTAAAACGATTGCTCATTAGTTCAAGTGCTTGAGTTAAGGATATACATATTGGATATGTTACCGTCCAAGCCCGAATCCAGGACAAATTAGATCGGACTAGGACGGATTGATACATTCTAAGATCCTCAGGATGTACTGGTTTAACCTCGTCAAAATTCGTTAATCCTGAAATTTTCGTCTATCTCATAAGATAAATTAGGATAACCTACCATTTTCAATCAGGTTAAACAAAGTTTAGGTTAGATTAGGTTAGCTGACAACATTTGAGTGCGAACTGTGAATGATGAAACCTGTCTAAGCTCGATTCATCTTATGAGTTAAGAAGAATTAAAACCAGTAGGTACTGCCTAAAAACATCAGGTTATATCGGTTTATCCTACAAGCAGCAGGTTGTATCAATTTGGTCTAGCCATATCTAGTTTGTCCTGGAAATTGGGTTTAGATGGTAACATAGACATTAAATACTACCCAGGTTAAACAAATGTTGACATTATTGGAATGGAGATTAAGCATGAATATGTGGGGAAATATACTCATACTGTGTTGGAGGGAAAGTGGAAAACTATTTAGAAAGAAAACAAAACATTCTCAGTACAAACAGTCTGGATTTGAAATCTGGCATTTTGATTATCATGTATAAATTCTAATGATATATTGTTGTCTTTGCCTTGGATCTTGGTTGTCCAACTAGCGGCCTGCGGGCTAAATGCGGCCCACGCTAACGGAAAATGTTGCCTTTACAACGGTGTAAATTTAAAGGGAAACCCTCGTTGGCTAATGATTCAAATAATGTTTATTTAAAAAGGTCATGATAGAATTTTATTGTGAATTTATTTGTGCGGTGCAATCTGATGTTCATATTTGGCCTTTAGGTTTTAAAAAAACGTGGAGTCATCTGCATTAGCGCTTAAACCATGCGGGTGGTTATACTATTAATTAAACCATTTTAATTTCACTAAACCTTAGGATCGAATAATATTAATTAATATTTAGTGCTAGCAATAACTTAATAAATCATCATGGCAAAATATTGGAACTATCTTAAACCTATTCTATGAGAGTGTTTACCATCTTCTTGTAGACCTAATATATAGTATCTGATTAATCTAAACAATTATTATAAAAATATTTATTATTTTTATTTATTTCATTTTTAATTTATTGAGGTATTAAAGGTTCATTTTATTGTCAAACTGTTTACATCAGCACACGACTTATAAACTAACTTTAATCAAGAATGGACACGACACCCAACCCCTGACCGTTAATTCTTCACTGTGAAAGGGGGAACTCACATTTTACAAATGATAAATTTTTCAACCATGCCAGGAATCAAACCCAAGACCTTAAACATTTATATTATAATAATTATATTTTTATTTAAAAGTTGATGTTGTGTACATGTGTCCTTAAATATGAATGAAAAGCATAGTAATGGGAAAAAATAGCAAATAACAAAGTTTAGTCTATATTTAAAACTACCACTTAACAAATAATTGTTTTTAAAAGATAAATCTTAACTTTATATCCAAATATGATTTGCCATCTGACACTTTTAATTTTATTTGCTGACTACTTTTTTGAGAATATATTTATGTTGAATAATAATTTATAGAGGCACAGGAAAAGAGAACTCTCACACTCGATTTGTGCCATAAGGTGTTTTTTAACTACTCTATAATGCTTTAATGAAATAGGACTTTGTAGCGTCTTAAGTTAAAACAACCTAAGCTATACTTTTGTTATTCCTATTAATATTTTGAGCAATAAAGCACACCATACTTACTGGTTGAAATTAACCATTTTACAAAAACTCACGTTTTTCTTCAATCAAACCAATTCTTCAGTCAGATGTCAACATTGCATTGCCTCTCTGCATCAAAACCACTGATAGGATTTCATATTATGTTTAGTGCTGCATGTCCGAATGGATGATTTTGAATTGATATGAAAATCATTAAGTGAACCAAATACATTTTACAGTCTTCTTATAAGTGCTTTAAATGTTGCCTGTATCCATCACGAAAATCTTAATATAAATTCTTTAAATGCTAGCATATTATTAATTTAGCGAGCATATTCAACCTTAAAAATGTTTATTGAATTGGACATTTATTTTATACTGTTTTTTTTTGTGGGTTTATTGATCAAGCATATGAATTATAATATTTCATACAATTGATTAAATTCAAATAAAAATTAGTGTGAAGTTAAAATATACGTATCGCAGAAACTGTTCTAGTTTGAGATTTTAAAAAAATCGCATATTGATGCATATTCAATTTAGCATCATCTATATATCCAAGATTAGAGTAATTATGAATGTTCATTTGAAAATAACACCAAAAACATTCACTCCTATCTAAAATGCAAACATACAACACACATACATACACATACACGCGTACATTTAGTTTGTTTGCTGGAAAGGGTAGTTCTTTCAAAAAATAAGCTGAAATATTTGCTGTGGTGAATCTGAATCGCTGAACAGGGGAGTAATATTTTGAGTACCCACTAATTATTCTCAAAATAATCAAGAGACTCAATAGAGAGAGATAGACATATATATAAAACACACACAGACTATATCTAATAAATACACAGAGAAAACGTAGATATGTTTGTTATAACAAGGTGAGGTGTTATAATAATACAATTTACTAAGTAAAATATAAAACGACATAATATTGCTATTTTGAGACAGCAAAATATTTGTAAATCACTTCCACTAAAATTGCAATACTTGCCAGAAAATATCCAATAAGTAGTAATGTAAACGCGGGTTTAATATGTTTGAGTTCAAGAACATGTATTGCAGACGATGTTTGATCCATTTTTGATTTAAGTGATTTCTCCCAGTAGCAATCGTTCTTCCATTTATGATACAAGCCAGCTTCCACGAATATTCCAAGTAGCACATTCATTGTCTTCACGTATTTTGGATGTACATTGTGTGTCAAGGCCACCTTACTTATATATTGCTTCATGATATGTAATGTAGAACGGCCATCCTTGTAATAACTTCGATCATTCACAGCATATTTTGCTGTGGACTCCAATGTTCCTCTTGCTATGCTTTTATTGTTCATTATTGACTTAAAAACCTTTTCGTCAGCCAACTCATCTTGGGGGTCAAATTTTGAGTTAAATATTTTCTTATTAGTATAGCTCTCCATAACATCCCTAAAAGATTCATGATGGATACTAATGGAAAAATCCATTCCAGATTCTACAAGCTGTTCTAAGGTATCTATGTCTGGGTTATAAAAAGGTTTTGTCAGAAAACTGATCAAGAGTCCTGAATACGTGTTGGTCATCAGTAAGCTCAGAACTATGCACGAAATGAGGAACAATCTGTAAGACAGTCTATTAGTATGGACTTGGGTTGTTCCAGAGATAAATATTCGAAAGATTTCCAGAGCTTGACTTGTTGTAATGTGACTGGGGTTTTTTTCAAAATGTTTGAAGAGCCCGAAATAGTACCATAACATGACTGTGACTACGAACATACACACGTACACGATCCACGTTTCTTTGCTAAACGGCATCATCATTTTCTTATAGAACGGAACCAATTGAGATTTTTGGACGATAATGTTAACATTTTCTTGATCGTGAGGATAAAGTGTGGGTCCCAATAGACATGGTAGAGAAAATGTATCCAAAACCAAATTTAAAAAAAAAAGTCAGCGTCTAAATTTTCCGTCGCATTCATAAATTCTAAAGAAGTTTGTATAAATTTAGACGAGCAGCTACGATCCATAGCATTTTTGGCTTTCTCCCCTGAGAGATTCTTACTCACATTCAATATATATCCATTCATATTAAGTTGTTTATTTGTAGACAAATAATCGGTTTACATAGCTATAGAAGTGACATTAAGGACTGTACCTCCACCAATGTATGGGTTGAAGGTCACCAAATTGAACTCTTGTGGCTTACACTCCAAGGTGTATTCGTGATTCTTATACAAAATAAATGCGCTAGGAATGTTCGCAGTGTCTACTATGGCAAACATATCCATGATTGACAAATCATACTCCCCAATCAGTCTAGTTAATATGAGTAGAATTTTATTAGCATCTAAACGTCTCATGGTAAAAGATCTAAATAATGATGTCAGTTTCATGTTCCATCTGTCCACAAACATAATACAACCAGTTTCATTTGTTCTCTGTACAATATATGGAAATTCCCCGATCTGATATGAATAAAGATCTGCTAGATCACTTAAATCAATGTATGTAGTGTGTCTTATGGGGAGGGTAATGCTTTCAAATACAAGTTGAAATATTTTCTGTGGTAGATCTGAGTCTCTGGACAAGGGATTAAATATTTTGAATCCCAACTCGTTCTTCTCAAAATAATCAACAAACCCAAGAATAGTCTCTTGTAAATTATTATTCTGTATCTCCCGCTCACATATAATATTATTAGCGATACTACCCTCAGTGATGGGGTGCCACATTGCTACGTAGGAAATGAAACTTAATAACCAAGGAAACATCATGACAGGTCTTTTCTTTCTAGTTGGTGTTGTAGTATATTTTAAACCTATTAGAATCACCACATTTAAATAATGTCTTGTTTAAAAACTAGCCATCTCAACCAACGTCGCAAGCGACTTGACTCTAGCAGACTATTAATGCAACTGTGACCCACAATATAACGAACTGCATTGTTATGAAGTGATGATCGCGTGATCATATTTTTTATTGATCTACGAAAGTAATCCAAGCAAAACATTCAAGCAGAAAGCAGTATGTATAAAGTGTACACTTGTTAAGGGCGCTGCCTAAGTAACTGAGATAAAGCCGGTGCACTTAAATTAAATAGTGATGAAACCTTTAATGTTACACGAGTTTGGTGTCTACTGGTACGAATACAAAACCATTTGCTGTGACCCAATACATAGAATTGCAAATATGTTTTAAAAGTTTAAAAAAAATGTGGTTGATCATTAAGACCTAATTTCCTAGGAAACAAAAGGTAGCTCGTATAGAAGCATAGAATTGATCTTTATGAATCGAATGATGAAATTTAATAGGGGGGGGGGAGGGTCACAATATAAATTGTATTTCAATTTGTATTTTCCTCCTCCCTCATTTGTTCTCCTACTGACCAACATATCAACTCAGAAACGTTAAAATCCACTTAGTTTCTGGCGTTTATTAATTTCTGCTATAAGTTTTAGCGCCTTAAGAACATTCACATAGGCCTCTAGCTTACAGAGAAAAATTGTTGTTGTATTCTATCATCAAGTCTTACTTTCCGGCAGGGCTATGCGCACTTTAATCACGATAATGGAGTATATATTTAAAAAGGCACAATTCAAAGGAAGTGTATCAGCATTAACGTGGAAAGGTGATGGTAAACTATTTAGGGAATCCTATGTGAGCCCGTCTGAGATTCAAACTCCAGCCTCGGCGTGACCGGTCTACCAGATTAGATGACCCTGACATTTGATCCACGTGGTTATTTATGAAGGTTTCGATACAAGTACTTGATTCTTTTAAGCTAATATTTTTTTCTATCCCGGGCAGGAAGCTAACCTAACCCAGGAACCCTTCTCTTTAATCCGAGTTTGGGACCGGCAGTGAAGCTTCTGAGCTATTAAAACCACCCAGAAAAGAGATAGCTGCTTATGCAGGCTAAAAATATATCTACAGTAGCCCCATAGCTTATTTGGTGCTGACTGACAGCTGACGGCTTTTAAAAGTTACCAGACCAAATTATGTATCCCTACGCCGAACCAAATGATTCACAAAAACATGTGTTTAGCAGCTGTCACTTCTGACAGTGAAAGTTTAGGTATATACCTAAATGTTGACTGTCAGAAGTCAGCTATGAGCTGTCAGTCAGCACCAAAGAAGCCATGGGGCTACTATAGTAATGTGGATCGTGCTTCATCATCAGGTCTATGTATTGTTTGTTCCCACAGTTTAATGATAATTAATAATTACAGGGCATTTTAAAGAAACTTTTTAGGTAATCTTTGTGATGCATATTTGTTCATAATGGGGTTTGTTGTGGGTTCATCAAAACTATATGAACACACTCTCTCCTCAAATGTCGGCACTGTTTTCTCCAACATACGTCGGACGTTAGGTTGGTATATAGCTCGCTTGTGGCTTGACGTAATGGAGTTTTTCTTTATTTACGGTTATTAAAAGCTCTGCTATTACTCTATCTACCAAAACATGTAATCGAAATTGGCTTAAGTAAATGATGTCACGTCAATGCATTGCTATATCTACGGACGTTGTTTATTTATACCGCTCACACGATATCTAAGTGGATTGTGCAGTAACCCAACAAAATCACGTGCGTCCGTTATCGCCACTTGTATAGAAAGGTTGAAAGAAAACATAACTATTGGCTTAGAGTGTGTTTTTTTTAACCATATAATTGTTTGTTAACGACAAATTTTCATAACCAAAATTATTTAAATCTATTAATCGGCCTCTTGATTTAGTGGGCAGTGCACTTGGCTATAAATCTCAGGATTCTGAGTTTGATACCCGGCTGATATCATGGATATTTTTTCCCGCAAGGGGAGTTGTCCCTACGGTAAACAGGGTCTTGTTTGTTGGATTGAGCTTAGTTTAAGAGTTTCCACTGGTTCTACACCCTCATATTCACTATTACCATCACCTCATCTTTTCAGGACTTGGAAATAGCCTCCACGGAAAGGGTGAACGATTATTAAACACACACACACAAACACATGTATACTTCACTATACTCCTAACAATGTAAGAAAGCTGACGATCAAAATACTATATAGTATATTGCTCGTTAGCTTTATATATATTATTTGCATCGTCAGATTTTTTTGCACTGTTAGAATTATAGTTGAATACATACAAACCAAATTCATAATGACTTATCTGCACTGGTGGTCACAGTGTCTAGCCCGTCACTCTCGTGTTGGACTGGATTAACGATGATAGGGAAATCAGTGATTAAAAACATGGTCTAGTTACTGTGGTTATTTTTTACAGTGCCCCCATGACTTCTTTGGTGCTGACGGACAGCTGACGGTTTTGAAAAGTTACCAGACCTAACTATGTATCCCTACGCCGAACCAAATGATCTGCAAAAACACATGTTTAGCGGCTGTCACTTCTGACAGTCAATATTCAGGTATATACCTAAATGTTGACTATAAGAAGTCAGCTGTGAGCTATCAGTCATAATCAAAGAAGCCATGCGGCTACTGTAATAGTAATTTATCACTCTGCATCCAGGAAAATGAGGGTACACGTCCTCCAATTTCCACCTCTCGCATTCTTATTCATTAGAATAATTATTATATGAGGATAACTCAAACAGGTAGCAAGACGTCGTGAAAAGTATAGATTGTAAGAATTGTATGTCATAAATCTAGTAAGGAATAAATAGTACTGGATTATAGCTTGGAACTAAAAAAAATTAAATTAGGTTTAAGTAAACTACCCCTAAGTAGTTTTTCTCAGAAAAACAAAACAAATCAGTTCAATAATTACAATAAACAAACTTTTTATATAAGTTTTAAATAAAATTGTTTAAAACAATTTTTCTAATCAAATTTTCAAAAATATTTTTTTTAAATAACACTCAAACTCTTGTAAAAATAAAATTCTCTTCCTATTTATCATTAAAAACAATTTTAAGTATTCATTTTTAACTAAATCCTAAAGGACGTTTTCAAAATATTTAATTTTCTAAAATATATAATAGGTTATTCACCCTAAAAACTAATTTATTTTATAAAAATTAGCACATGGTTTATATAATCATATACACACATAGCTTACCAGTTTTTAACAAAATCGTTTAAGCACTTTTCAAACTATTTTAATTTTTACAAAAATCATCCTAGTAGACTCCAATTAAATGCATCTTTTTCAAGGAAAACAAATATATAAAATTATTAATAATATAAATAATTTAACCTATATATTTGAGCAATTTAAAAAAAAATTCAAACTAAAAAACATCGATCATCAATAGCTGGAGAGTAAAAACCCATTTTTGTAAATAACCTGAGTATTTCTTATCGAACTTTGAATTTCGAGCTCCTTGTTACCAGCTTACAAAACAAAATGAGACTTACTCTTTTGTCCACGTGTCCATCTAAAAAAAATTACAAAATAATTTTAAATACAATTTTTTTAGGATTATCTTAATGAACTTGGTTATTAATTATAATAATATACTACTTATATTCCATGAAGTGTATTTATTTTTTAATAATAAATATATTGTTCATAAACTTAACATCACGAACTTAAACAAATATTTGGTTCATGCTTAGACTGAACTACTGAGATGTTAAATATGTCCTCCCTCTACCGCAACAATTTAACCAATCATGTACGTTTTTAATAATGGCTTGTGTTGGCTACTCTTGATAGTATTGACAGGTAAGAGATAGAGAGAAAAACTCAAGTCAAAAGCTTTCCTCTCTCTTTACTATAATTTTTTCGACAGAAGGCTGGTATTTTGACAGAAAGATACCTCTTCAAAGAACTCGCACGTCTGACAGATAATAGAGCCAGATGTCTTTGTATATAGGGTAGACTACTTCTCACCCCCTATCATAACCTCACCTTCCTCCCACCCACTCACTCACTCACACACACACACACACAAACAACCCCCTGATCCCCACACCGGAGTAACGATTAAACCTACTGTCACTTGCAACATGAAAGCGTGCTGGTATTTGACGTTGATGAGAATTTCATTTTTTAATCCATCTCTTTTCCCGCTCTTTCCACCCCCCACCCCCCAACCACTCGTAATACTGAGCTCTGCTTATTAGTTCTTCCAACAGTGGCAGGAAATTGATCTTCTTTTATCTTTCGTTATGTAAGGATCCAAACGAAAATTATAAGAAACTGATTATCTTTTATAAACTTCATTTAACTTTATCCTATAAAGAGAAAGTATTGTATTCGTTAAAATGTTTCACCTCGAGATTATGAAGAATTTTTACGTCTTTTGTGACCCCGAACCCAAATAAGTGGATTTTATAGTCTGTCTCTCCTCATGTCTGTCTGTCTGTCCCTGGGCCACAGACGAATTCCTTTTTTTCCCTGAACCTAGGTCGAGAATGGTTTGATGTATTTTGTTCATACGTGATATTTAGATGTTATAAGGATATACCCTAAGATTTTTATTTTATTTTGAAACTAGCCCTTAAATTAAGGATAATTTACAAATGAGTGATATTTTTAAATTCAATTTTTTTTAAATATCTCTATAACGATTTTGCTTAAAATGGATATCTAGGAATTTTTTTGGCCTGAGTGTACTGGTTTTTGGTGGAAAATTAGTTCAAGTGTAGCTTATAAATTAAGTTGTTTTTGAAAATTCTAATTTTTCTTTTTTTGATGGCTTTAACGATTTTATTTAAAATGTATATCGGAGGAGGTTTTTAAATGAGACAAAATTAAAGTTTATACTTTTTCTCGATGAAAAATTTGTCCAAGGATAATTAACCATGACTTGTTTTTTACAAATTTGAAATATTTTAAAAATAGCTCAACTTTTTGGTTCAAAATTGGTATTTGGTAAGTTTTTTACAATATAGATAATTTTCTATATTTTTTTTCCTAAAAAAATCATTTCACAAACCTTAGTGGTTAACTTAAAAATGATTTTTGAAAAAATTGTAGTTTTTAGAATCTAGCTCCAATAATTTTGCTAAAAAAATGTACTCGAGTAAAATTTTACATGATAAATAATAATATATGTTGTACCATCCTTAACAAGATTAAGGGAAATACAGGAGGTCCAAATATAACAAAATATAACGGGGCAAAAAATGGCAATAGGAGCGAGTGCTTGGATTTCTTAGCTTTGATTGTCTGTGGACAAACATTCAAAACTCAGACCCCGCAATTCCCACCCGTTGTGGAGTTCAATAAGAGAACGGTCTATCTCCAGAGATAGTTAAAAGAACGAAGAATTAATCTCTAAAAGGTACACCAGAATAAAGACTCAATCAATAACACACATAAAATAAAATACCTAGGATATGGGGGATTAAAGTTATTAATAAGAATAGGAAATGTTTTCAAGTTAGTATTTATTTAACAGGCAATCAATCCTTTGAAAAATATATATAATTAATATAATATGACAAAATTGATATTTATGAAATATGTGAGACATCATTAGCGTATGCAAGTAATATATGTATGAATATTTTTAGGGAAAACCCACATGGTTTATATTACTAAACAAATTTTAGTACTTTTAAAAAAAAGCCATTATCATAAATTAACCCAATACTGTAAAATGGCATTGATCACTTAAAAAACAATATCTAGAAAAATATTTACGAGTTCATGTGTTACAAGACAATAGATCAATAATGAGGATATCCTTAGTTGGATAATTATACAAAATATTTCTCCCGAACAGTTAGAATATAGACGTATTCAGCAATTTAACTAGCCCAATAATATTTACTTAGAATTCTACCCAAATATTTACATTCCTTCATTTTTTTCTTATTTATTAACAGTTATACCATTTTGTCATAACAAATTGCAAAAGTTAACGTTGAAACGTCATGGATAAAAGAACTATCATTGAATTTTAGAAGCTTTACTGAATCCATAAAAATATTTAATTTTATTATCAAAATACCGAATAATACAATATTCATGAGATTCGAAATCGACTCTTTTGTCGATGGTAACATTTCGCAAACATCCTAAAGTTTATAGTCGATTTTTATCTATTATTATCGAAGAACAAAATAAAGATCGTTCATCGATATACATGTCTCGATCTTGTAACTAATCGACTTAGAAGTGAAGTAGAGCGTATTTACAATCATTATAAATTTAAGATTAAATAACCAAAAAAAGAATTTTGAATAAGAAGTTAACATGAGATAAATAAGCAATATTAATGAAGCCGAAAGGAAATGTTGACCTTACATTTTATATTACTCGAAGCTAGAGCTTCTCCTGCTCCCAATATGATCAAGCCCAATAGTGATGTCTGAACGCTCAGACGCCACTATATATTCAACGTAACCCAGAAAAAGAACGACGGGCAAAAGGGGTGGGGGGCACACATGGAACATTCGTGAACCGCACACGCGCATGAGAATATCCATCTAGAATGTTCCTTTCAGTCCAAAGCACCTGTTAAACTAAGGGTGAGTAGAACATCTTCACAACAAAAGATCTTTGTCACTAAGATCTTTGGTACAAATCTAATACACAATCGGGGTTCAGTATTACATCCAACGCGTGGATGAGTGGGTCTGTTTTGATTGTAACTCGCGTTAGTGTTCTCTGTTGACATCAGCTGCAGTATGATGGGGTAAGTTTAATTTCTTTTATTTGTACACTTATGTCGCTGAATGCTACAATGTTTATTTTTATAAAATAAACTTATTTAGGGGTATTTTATTTGAAAAATATTTAGGAAATTTAAACTTTTATATAACACTATTTAATATTTAATTAGAAATAGTAATTTCAGAAATATTTTTCACAATAAATAATAATTTATTATAGTTTTCACAAATATAAAATTTGAGGGTCTTTTGCAAATAATTACGTTTTGTAAGTTTGTTTTTTTGTACAAAATGGTTTGGACATATGTATACAAGTAGACTGGTTATTATGATTAACAAAAAGATATGTGTATATTTCTAAGAAAAGCTTTCTATATTGTAGTTTATTGAAAACCAATTTTTGAAAATTCTGTCACAAACTAACAAAATGTCACTGTATCAAAAAGGATTGTGCGATTGTGTCGTCTTGAAGTAAATTATTATCGACTGCCATCGTTTTAACCTGCATTTAACATAAATTGTATTATTAAGTTCGAGTTTCGCACTTGAAAATAATTTTTTCATTTCCTTCACGACTTTATTTCTCATCATTAAAACCTAAATTTTAACCTTATCGAGATTCACACCCGTTTATATTATTATTGGTTTTATTCCATTATTTACTACAACTTTAAACAATCTGTATTAAGTTGCATGAAATTACTAGGGATAATACAAGCTGGGCTCTCACGGAGTCAATAATTGTACGACCCTGTATTTCTTGATCAGTCTTAGTCGTGGCCACGACTCGGGACTTTCCCTTTGAGTATTTTCTCAGCCATGGTTCCACTTTATCACAACTGACGCGCCCGGTACTGGATTACGTTCAGATGACTGTCCACGACTGAAGGAGTCGTGAATTTTTCAAACTGCCGGATAATTTACGACCATCGCCGGTGGGCTTCTCGACCACTAATTCCCATTAGGTACACGACTGATACGGCCGTGAATCGTACAATTGACCCCGTGAGAACTCAACTAAAGTTAGAGGAAATGTAGACTCCATTTAACTTGAAAAGTAAGCAGTCTCTCCTTGAATGATTACACTATCATGGCCCTATCTTATAAACTACACCATAGTGGAACCATTCTCAACGTAAATTCCATTCACCGTAGGAATTGACTTCTGAAAGAACTTTTTCCCTACAATAAATCTACCATATAGTACTATATTGGTAGGAAAAAAACCTTTCAGAGAGTAATTCCTACCGTGAATGGAATATACAGCACACTTACTATTTCTCAAGTTTAACTGAGTGTACCTGAAATTGAGTTCAAGTAAAATGGGAAACATAAAGGGGCAAAGAATACCCTTATTTCACCCCCTTGTCACCTCCAAACCACACTAGACGAGATATACGTTTAACTCTAGCTTCAACTGATGCAAAAATATCAAAGGTCATTGATTGGTCACTGGATCTGATGATGACCTATTTATAGGGACGGGGGGGGAGTTGAGTAATGTATTTGTCAATTATCTTAAACACTTTTCATTTCTAAAAGTAAAAACAAAACTAGCACCATGTCTTACTAAACGTTTGGGTTTTACGCTAGTAATATTTAATGGTTGATAAAATATTTGTTTATTTATATTTATTATGAGTTATGTTCTTACTATAATAGGGTAGGAGAATAGGATAAAATACTCCCGTTAAAACCCGCTTCGGTGGCTGCATGACATAAGACAGTGTAAAACTGTGATACGTGGAGCCCTCGGGCGCCGCCATAGTTATCTTGCTCAGTGAGGCAGTTTTAGAATATTCTTTATTTGTGTTTCACAATATGGAATAACACCAGAAATTAGGATTGCCCATTTTTTCTTTCAAATATGAATAAACAACATTTTTCCAAGGGGCAACCAGAATGTGTAACTCTTTCCTTTATTTTATACGCTTTATGCTTGAATTCAACTATCGTGCTCATAATATTTGTGTACTTTTTTTTTGTGAGGGCTCCAGAATATATATTTTTTGGTGTAAGGGTTTCTTGGCCTAGCAAATTTTGGGATCCTCTGGTCTGGGTTTCCCTCTTTTGAAGTAGACAAGTCTACCGGGGAGGTCGGTGCTCAAATCCCTGTCGAGTGTACCGAGTTTTTTTTTCTTTCAAAATTGTCACTCTACTTCCACGCAAATGCACATACACTTCCTCTAAATGCAACCACTCGCATCACAAGCTCACTAGCGTAGTTATTACATCTGTGTTAAACCCGAAGGAGTACTAATATGGGGTGATAAAAAAATGTTGATGGGAGAATGTTGAACTGTTGGAAGTATAGTGTTTATTTTTATATATAATTTTTTTTATTCTTATTTTTCTATCACTCGATCAACAAACCAACGAATGCCAAACAGTTTCGAGGCTTTTAACGTCAGTTCCTCTTCCACCTTTCCATTTCCTCAAAACCCTCCCAAGCCCTGTACTTCCCCCAAAATCTTATTTCCTTTCCACCTTTGTTTCCTTCCGTTCCCGTTCGTCAACTTTTCGTTTCAATTTCCGATTATCCTTTATTTACCTCTAAATTGCTTTGTACTTTATTTCTATGAAATTAAAACCTATGTTGAATATAAAGAAAAAAGTTGAACCCTATTTCTAAAAAAAAAAAAAAATTATAAGGAAACTTTTAAGCCAAAGTGTTTTCTTTTTACTGGTATTAAAAAATAAATTAAAACATGTTAAGGCTAAATGGAAATGTTTTAATAAAATAAAGTTCAAAATAGGGGATATAATAAATTTGTAAATAGTATTGACAATGTAATATTTAAATACAAATTTATGGGAATAAAGGTTAACACCCTAAACACTGGTTATAGATGATGATGATGATGATGATAATAATAATATTTGTTATTATTATAATCGACCTAAATGACGAAGTTAAGGCTATCGCCATTTCTTACACTTAACCAAATATTACACATAAGATAAATAAATAATACAAATAAAAACACACATAAAGTAAGTTATATTATAAGACTTACAGACTAACTAACATAAGATGGTAAAATTTACCACTTCACTGGATGCGTTACGCTACAATAAACGAGATGTGAATGGGGGGGGGTTCGAAATCCTGACGCGTACACTAGGAATGGTTTCCTACTTTTACACTTTGTGATATCTGTTTAGGTTTTTCTGTCTACATGATTATGTTGATGCCATTCATCTAAGTTACCCTACTTCCCCCTTTCGCCTAGAGTATTCATTAACAATCCTTGTGTTGAAAGTACAATAAAATAGTGTTTGTCAATAAACTTTCAAACTTATCCCTTAGAAAGTATAATATTAGATTAATGGGATCTACAAACACTAAATTATTTTAGGTTTCACTTGGTATCACACCAAGGTTCCTTAGAGCAGAGATAACAAGAAAATAAATAAGTTTTTTTGAACTGTACGTAATGTACTATAAAAAAAATAGTGTAGATGATGCAGACTGTCATACCATGTCATATTTTACTAGTTTGTTTTTTAAGTAGTCAGAACCAATGTAAATAGAATAGAAAATAACGCTATTCGGAGAAAAACATCTGATTGGCTGAGCTTGTGACGTCATTGAGCACACAAGCCAGTGCGTTACATACAAAAAGCTATATGAAATACAAACTAAGTTGTTAAAAATCAGGGGTGGCCTGGTGGTCCAGGGGTAAGGTGTCAGACTTCTATGCTGGCGGCCGGGGTTCAATACTTGGTCCCGGCACAGATTTATCAGATTACCAAACCCTTCTTTCACCTCTGACAAGACATCTTGTGAATGTGGGGAATGCCAGGCCTCCACCGTGGTTCGGATTCCACGTTAAACTGTAGGTCCTTCATTTTATCTCACAATCACCCTACCATTACACATTAGCGTAAGTGCGTATAGCCCGAACGGGTAGTAAGACGCGGTGCTAATAATAATAATAATAATTAAAAATCAGGACACATTTGGGAGCTTTAAATAATAAATAAATATTTAAAATCCACACCAATGTCCAACTAAAGTCATTCCTCTACTTATTTGTAAAAAAAATACGTATATTTGGCTTTTTATTATTAAAATATAACCGCTGTGTACTGGGAAGCGTAATCAAAGTCCTCCAAATGGTGCAACCTTTCTATCTTTTTACATTGGTGAGAACTACTTTTATTTGATTTAAAGAGTTTGACTAATTATTTATATCTACTAACAAAAGGATTAACATTAACCCTATCATCGTAAATTCATGTAAACAGATTATTTATTGCAGTCTTATATTCTCAAGTTCTTGAATTTCAAGTCAATTTAATGATTCACACATCATTTTGATCAAAAACCCTGCAAGTTACTACTTTTAGAGTAGGGTAGAGACTTTCTTGAGGTGTACCGATCAAGTTCAATTCACGTGGTTTGGGTTTCGGATTTTTTTTAGCGCCCCGCCTTTTACTAACCGTTCGGGTTATATGGCTATGACCCGTATCAGTGGCGTAGTTGGATAACGCGCTAGTCGTGTTAAGCTCGACTGCTGAGCACGGGGAGATCGAGGTTCGAATCTCGGTCGGGTGAACTGGGCTGGTTTTTACTAAATGCTTTTCCACTCTCACTCCACGCAAATGTGGGTTCAATTCCTCTAATTCAACCTTACCATTTCCTAATTCATTAGCGTAGTTAGTACTTAAAGCGTATAACCCGAACGGGTAGTAAGACGTGGTGCTAATATAGTATTATTATTATATGGCTATGTACTAATTATTGTAATGGTGTTATGAATTAGAAAATTTGTATTTAGAGGAAATGCACACGTGATTGCGTATAGGGAGATTTTAAAACCATTTCAGCAAAAATTAACCTCAGTACACCCGACCGAGATTCGAACCTCGATATCCCCATTATCGGCAGTCTGGTCCAACACGAGAGTAGTGCGTTAGAACATGCTGTCATAGACGTGGGTAGATATTTTGTTAATGTTAGCTCCAATTTCATTCTGTATCCCAATAAAATACCAAGAGTATCTCTCTTTCACGTGCACTGGTGAATTCCGCTTCCTGTTGGGGTCTTCATATATATATATAAATGAGAACAGCCACTAATGAGGGAGTCTCAAAAACATTTTGCGAAGGAAATTAATCTTTTTTTTCAGTAGATGAATGCTTTTATTCAGGCGGGGAAGAACCGTTGGAAAATCACGAAAATATGTCTAGAAAGTTATTTATTACTTTGTAGGCTTGTATTGTTCCTGAAGGGATAGATTTTTTGATAATAAATCTGCACTAAAATTCAAATTAATGGACTTTGTTTTCGGGTCATAGTCATACTGGTTTCCAAATTTGTGTCCGAGTTGTCTTAGTCATTAGACTTGCACTGCACTTGGTCAGGGTTCAAATCTAGAATGGATGTTCATACATACATACATACATACATACATACATACATACATACATACATACATACATACATACATACATACATACATACAAAACAGACAAACAGACAAACAGACATACATATAAACATATATACATACACACATGTATACATACATAAATACACACATACATATATACATACAGACAGACATACATACATATATGCATATATACATACATACATATACATACATATACATACATACATACACACATACATATACATACATATACATACATACATACACACATACATACATACACACATACATATATACATACATATACATACATCCAAACTTTCTCCACACTTCCCTATTCTTGCATACTCTCATCCCATCAACAACAATCATGTACTGAGTCATACATGCTCTAAATTCTTTAAACTCTTAATGTTTCTCTTTTTCACACATTCGTCTACAACATTTAGCCACGTGTTACATGGCCTTCTCTTTCCTTTTTATTGACACACTTTACCTTCATACTATATTTGCCTCGTCACGGGATTCACACTCATCCTTTCAACATTCCCAAACCAACGTAACACTCTTCTTTCCCACTGACCTATTTATTAGATTCCCTTTCAAACAGCACTTCTTTAGCACCCATTCATTACTCACTGTCCATACGAATATTTCCACATATATTTCTTAGATATCTCATTCTAACCGCATTCACCTTGCTCTTGTGCTTCTCAGTATCAAACCCACACTTCACATCCCTGAAACAATGTTGGTGCTAACATAATTTTATGTACTGCCATCTTTTCCTCTTTCGGTACTACTCTATTCTTTGCAATAATCTACATATTACCACTAAACAGGTGTATTTATTAAATCAATTGAAGCTTTTGTTTGGAAAAATACATTTTAGGAAAACTACTTTGGTTTTTAAGTAATCGTTAAATTTTCATATTAAGACAAATTTCATCATACGTGTAAATTACAATCTCCATGTAAAAAATTAGTCAAATTACAAAAGGATTAAAACTGAAAAACTAAACAAGTTTTTGTGGTATTGTATGTCACCAGAATCGGCTCAAGTCTCATAACATTTTGCGACTGTAAAGAATATAGTTTTGAAAAAGATTTTAAAAAAATAGAATGGTGATAGGTAGTAAGAGGAGATAAGGCCACAAGAGGGTGCAAATAGTGATCAGCTTCAGTGGATTTATCGCCTGAAGCGTCACTCCCGTGTTAGATTGGCCTGTGGAGGATGGGGAGATCGGGGTTCGAATCCTGGTCAGGTGTACTAAGGGTGGTTTTTCATAAATTGTTTCCCACGCTCTTCCCAAGAAAATGTGAGTAGATTACCTTTAAAAAATGTCCTACCACATTAGAGTAATTATCATAAATGCGTATAACCCGAACAGGTAATATAAGGTATTAAATTAAATCTTAGTATTAGGATTAACCTATGTTCGCAAATATAAAAATAATCTAGAATTCACCAAGCATCAAAACAATATCCCTTTGACCTTTGGCCAAATAATTTGATAGCTCTACCCTGTGTAAAAGCTGTGTCAGTATTTGCCTGAATATTTAAGTAATTTATGTATAATTTAACAACAAAAAATCAATCAAGGGGATTGGGGCAATCCTATACCACAAGATACCACATGTTATTACCCGTTCATGTTATACGCCTATGTACTAATTACGTCAGTGGGTTAAGGATTGATTAGTGTGAACTTAGAGGAAGTGTACCCAAATTTACATGGAGGGAGAGGGGGAAACTATTTAGTAAAACACTTGACTGGGAATCTAGCCCTGATCTTTCTGTCACCGGCAGTCTAGACCATTGCGAGAGTGACACCTTAGACCACGAGACCACTGAAGCAAATAATACGATACCAACTCTGATAAATTAATCCTTAAGGTTTTAAAAAACTATACTTCATAAGCCTAAAATTTACTATTATTTTGACCTAGTTTGTTTAACATTTTAGAAAACATTATAAAGCGTAATTCAATATTAGATAAGACTTGGATTGTAATAAGGTAAATTAATCAATTTTACTTATTTTATTAATTTCATTTACTAACTTAATAATTAATAATATCACTATTTCCAATCCAAGTCTTATTTCATATCTAATTTGTTTGGTTAACAAAATGAATTGGTAAATTTAAAATCTCAAAATTCTCTGAGTAATCATGATATTAGATCTAGTGTAGGTGCTCTAGTTCAAATTTAAGACGTTAAAAGTAAAGTATATATGTATTTATGTAGTTGTACTATAAATTATTGTTATTACGTGTGCATGGGGCTGTGTACTATAATATATTGCTCTGGGGATATACGTTTAAAAAAGTATATGTGCATGAGACTTTTCTAAGCGTGTTTAAGTCGAGACTCTTAGGAAGTTAAATGCTAGTTCCTCGTTGAAAAATAATAATATTATAAAAAAGTTATGTTATAATAAAAATCACCCGCCTCGGTGGCGTAGTTGGCTAACGCGCTAGTCGTGTTGATCTCTACTGCTGAGGACGGGGAGATCGAGGTTCGAATCTCGATCGGGTGAACTGGTGGGGGTGTTCCTAAATGCTTTTTCACTCTCCCTCCACGCAAATGCGGGTTCACTTCCTCTAATTCAACCTTCCCAACTCCTAATCTATTAGCGTAGTTAGTGCTTAGAGCGTATAACCCAAACGGGTAGTAAGACGTGGTGCTAAATATAATAATATAATAAAAATCAGAGAATTCAATTATTTTGCCACTAGACAGTCTTGATCTATGACCAAAATATATTATACTTGGTTAAAATACGACAATGTTATTTATTATAAAAGATAATAATAAATTATCTGGTTAATGTTACATGGTGATAATTTCTGCATTCTTATTTTAATGTTATGTGTGAAAGTTAAGAGTTACTCTTCGAAACTAACATTTTAACTTAGTAAACTATACTACCAATAAAACTGTTGTGGATGTTAGTTATGATTGGTACCTTACTTCTGTACTAATGCACTAAAAGTCATCGCGAAATTAAATGCCAGTGAGGGGTAAACTTTAGCAAGCAGTAAACCAAAATTAGAGCCGAGAATGTTTCCTTTGAGCTAATCAAGACTTCTTAGACGTGCTGGTTATATAAACCCCTGGCAAAATATATATCTACGAGAGAAAATGTCACGTTGGAATAACTAAAAGTGATTTTTGGGGGGGTAAATAAAAAGCTACCTTTGTGTGCAATTCGAAGCCTTTCTCACATTTTGATATGTTCTTCATTTCTAATTTAAAAATATATTTATTGTAATTATTTCAATAAAACGCTTAAAACAATCCTAGATTATCGTACAGAAAACACAACATATTACATCATGCAATTATGTTGCCATGTATTAACTTTCTTCAACTGACAGTTCAAAAGTTACTAAACGGATTTCAATATATGCATAAGCCAAGTCATACATAATGCATATGTAAGGCTCTAGAATATTATTTCTATTCTTACTCTAAAACAGGTTTAAATGAAAATATAAAACTACGAATATTGATGATTCTATATATTTGTATATAATATGCATATATTTTTATATATTATATATGTAGAAATATAATTTAAAAAATCAAGTTCGAATATTCAAAGCTTACTAACAGGTCGGACAAAATAGTCATTGCCATTTGTAGTATATTTAGAAGAATGCATACGAATTCGGACCTTTTAACTATGGTTGTTAAGGACCGTTGTCGTGAGCTTGGCCCCATGTAGGTGTACTAACTTGGCACCGGCTGTTGCGGCGTTACATTAAGGATGGATGTAAATGTTTTCTCAAGATGAACGAAAACCAGCAAATGACGGATAGTATTACACAAAACAATCCTTAAAAAACCTAACCTAACCTCATCAAACCCAACCTAGCCTCGCCTGTGTCAACACAATTCCAACCTAGCCTAAGCTACCCTAAACCATGACAAAAACAATCATGGCCTAAATTGTGACTCAAAACAATAATAATATACACAACCTTAACCTAACCTAACCTAACCTAACCTATCTTAGGTCTGTTTAGAATGAGAAGGAAAGTTTTTAGTATGTTCTTTAGGCTTAATTACTATTATGGCTGGAGTCGAAATAGTACAGCTAAAGGATTAGTGGGACCGAAATCATATTTACTTATATAAAACTAAAAATTTATAATGGTGTTTCTAAAAGAAGTAAAAATAGTTAACTAGCCTAAATTAACAAATGGATAATTATATTATATTTGGAAGAAGGTACAGGAAAGGTGGATAGTAACATATAAAATGAACAAACACAATGGCTTTTTCAATGAAAAGGAGAACACAGTTGAAACTTTATATTGATGCCACTGGACAAAGATTTAATGGTTTCCTATTGAAGAAAATCGATCATTACCACTTAATCCCCCGACCTAGGTTTCATTCTATCGGAACTCCTCAGGGAGGAGTGTGAAACGCGCAACGCAACTTTCTAACAGAGGAATACAAAAAACACAAAAGGGAGAAAATAAAAATTTATAAACAATGATAGGACACATAGATAGGAACATATAAAAGGAATAATATAAAGGACAAAGACAGGAAAAAGGACATAATATTTGAATACATAATATATGCAAAGTTAGGTTTTGACTGTGATTGATGTCATAATCCGTACAAAGGCTATTTTTTTATTTTAAATAGCCCCGCATGTTACTTACCTGTTCAGGTAATATGCATTAGGCCTAGTGATAATCTAATGTGTTAGAGATTAGTAAAGTTGAATTTAGAGGAAGTGTATTCCCATTTTCTTGGAGAAAGAGTGGAAAACCATTTAAGAAAAATCACCCTCAGTACACCCGACTGGAATTCGAGCTCCGATCTTCCTGTCATCGGTAGTTGAGTCTTTTGCGAGAGAAACGCCTTAAACAATGCATCCACTGAAGTGGGGTAAGCTCAAACTTAGTCCAGCCATTTTTTTTAAATGTTCACATTATACAACAGATTATAGTTCATGAAATTTAATAAAGCAAAATATTATTTATTAAGTCATCTACGTGAGATTTTATGTATAAAAAATTATTTATTTACTAATTTACAAACAAGAACAAAAAAAAATCTCCAACAGAAAAAAAAGTGTCCCCCATGTTTTATTAGTTAGCAGAAACATCCTCCGCGTGAATTATGAATGACTCTCACTAAAGGGTTGGCTTTTAAGCGTGGGAGGAGTCTAAACATCCTGACGCATGCGCGGCAACACCACGAAGGGCATAAACTCAAAATAAACCGCGCTAAGAAAATCTACCAACAAGAGAGAAACTTTATAGTGTTTACAATCCCATTTTCTTAGGAACGGATCTAACATTTTGAAAAATCACTACTTTCACGTATTTAAACGTCACCACTATCGATTTTGAGAGATATTATCAATACAATTAAGTCCTGACTATCCGATCCAGTCGGATAACCGGGATATTGGATACTACGGAAACAAGGGAAGAGGCCGGAAAGAAAAAAAATTAAAATTAAATATAAATGCAGAATATATAAGGTTTATTGGTAATTACTCCATAGTATAAATTATGCAATACATTACAAAACTATTATTTTATTAATGTAAACAGAAAAACGGAACGAAATATTTTAAATTAATTAAATAAAACTTGTATTATATACCGTAGTATTTAAAATACATAAATCACCTTAAAAAAATAATTGAAAGTCTTGCTTCTCTTCCTTATGACGAGGTCAGGTCAATAGAATGTTAGGTATATGTCGGATAAAACAGAATGTCGGATAGTCGGGACTATACTGTACAGTACACAAAAATAACACTAATGATATATTAAAATATTATAAATTTTGGCTTTAAAAAATATATGTTTGCAATTTTTTAAAGGCCCTTCTTATGAACATTCAACTGTAGCTTTGTGGTTGTATTTTTACTCATAGCAATGGTTTTAATAGTTTATGAATCCTCATAACGATGTTTTTAATGGTTTATAAGTCTTCATAGCAGTGTTTTAATGGTTTATAAGTCCTCGTAGCAATGTTTTAATGGTTTATAAGTCCTCGTGGCAATGTTTTAATGGTTGATAAGTCCTGATAGCAGTGTTTTAATAATTCATAAATCCTCATAGCAATGTTTTACTGGTTTACAAGTCCTCATAACAGTGTTTTAATGGTTTATAAGTCATCATAGCAATGTTTTAATGGTTCATAAGTCCTCATGGCAATGTTTTAATGGTGTATAAGCCCTCATAGCAGTTTTTTTAATAATTCATAAATTCTCATAGCAGTTTTTTAATAATTCATAAATTCTCATAGCAATGTTTTAATGGTTTATAAGCCCTCATAGCAATGTTTTAATGGTTTATAAGTCATCGTAGCAATCTTTTTAGTGTTTAATAACTCGACATAACTGAGCGGTTCAGGATACCATTGGCAAAGACAGAGCACCCATACCAGTGTCAAATTGAACAATGGCGTCAGTCTCATTTTTTATGGTTTGCTGATTACGGATACGTCAGGGTTCGAATCAAGGCCAGGTTTGCTGAGATATTTTTTTCCCCTAGTAAATTGTCTTCCAACCTCTTTCCACGTAGATGCAGGTACGCGCCCTAGGTAATACTACCCTTACAGTCTATCAGCATATTTACACTAGTCTAGACATTAGGAAAGTTTAATTAGAGGAAATACATTTCATATCGGCGTGATTTTAGAGTGAAAAACCATTTGGAAAAAATAACTTAATATTACGGTTCAAGATTCAAACTCCAAGATCCTCATCACTGTAAAACCAAACATTTTGTTCGCACATGCATATAAATATCCCAAACTCTCTTCATACTTACCTTATTACATTAAATATGTGTATATCCCGGATGGATATTAAGACACGTAAAACATAAACATAAAATATGGTAACGTAGTTTTATCTCATTGAGTACCTGTTCTTATTTTATTTATTCATCAATTATTCTGAATAGAATTTTAGTTGTCTCTTAAGAGCATCTTCCTTTTTATGGCAAAACGAGAAGGAAAAAAAACTTAGTTTTAGAAAACTTAGTTTTTGAGTGAATGACAAGTATTACTGAAAAGTTGCCTTAGAGGAATTTAATAATCTGTTGAAAAAAAAAAAGAGGAGGGAGGTTTCCTTTACCCATAATTCCATTTCAAACCGATCCGAACTTTCTTCGCCTTTTAACAAATATGTGGTACACTTTGTTTCAACAAATATAACCCCTTCATTTTTACATTTTTAGAACAACGTCTTACTAACTGCTTGAGCTATACGTGTATGCACTAATTACGCTAATGTGTTGGAGTTAGGAAGATTTAATTTAGATTAAGTGTACCCGCATTTTCATCGAAGGAGAGTACATAATATTTTAGAGAAACAAAATCAGTACACCAAACCGGGATTCGAACCCCAATCTCATCCTTATCGTCATCATCAGTACAATATATTGTGAGACACATACCTTAGACCATTCGACCACAGAAGAGGGTATTAGCGTAATTAATGTATGCGTATTGCCCGAACGGATACTAAGAAGGGGTGTGAAGAAAATAATAATGATGATAGTATTTGTTCTATATGTCCAGACGCTTTCATAATAATCAACCGTTTTAAGGGACATCACAGACTGGTTGGGAAGTAATGAATGATGACAGTTGATAATTCAAGAGCCACTTACACAGCCACGCAGAACATACATGCTATGCGTGATGACTAAGGATAAGTGCGTGTCTACCACGCGTCAAGAGATTTTATCAGCATACAGTGTTTGTTTGCGTTAGTTATATTATTGTTTAGTGTTTTGTATACTCATTTGATTCTTTGTGTGTGTATGTTGGTGAGCTACAGTTAAACCTCAAAATGAACTAAGTTACTATAGTTTCTCTGAAGTATCTTCTAAGGTAATCTGGTGGTTACAAAGTTATAAAACTGTATTGCCAAAGCTGGATATCTTCATTATTGATATGGTTTCCCGCAACCTGTTCCTAGTTTAGTTTAAATTTGGTTGGGTTTTTTTACGTTTACTTTAAATAAACAGGAACCCATACTAAGCATCACCATACCCGTTTAGAATTACTTGAAATATGTACGTATGTTCAATATATTAAATTATATGTAAGTTTATTGAATACTATCGATAAAATACGACTGTTCAGTGTCCAATGTTCAAAACTTGTATCTGTACAGGGTTGTAGAAAGATTATGTTTGGGTGTGTTTGAACACCCCCCCCCCNAGTTACTTAAATAAATTATGATTTCATCAGGATATTATTCAACATTTAAACAGACAAAACTTATGTTAAAAATTATACTAAGGTGTATAATATATTAATAATGCCCAAAGTGTTGACCCTTAATATTTTTAACATTCAATGGTCACGCTTAATTTGATAAATTTAAAATATAAGTATACTTCTTAACCATCCCTTCACACACAAACAGTACACCTCATCCACCTCATACTTTACCTTTTAGGGTCGAAAAATGGATGTTTGTAAATAATTATGGGTGCCTTCCATTTATTGAAATGTTAATTATAAATGATATTTGGATTTAAAAAAAACTGCGTTGAAAAGTCCATTTTATGACCATTTTAGAATGGCTTCACAGCTAAGCACTGTACACAAATATCTATTATGTCTTAATAGGATCATTCTGTAGCTATTAACCAGAAACACTGTCACTTCGTTACCCATCGTCACCACGGAAAATTTCGAGTAATCATTCTAGTACGAATGCACTGCACACATCTGGCCTTTTCTTTTCCCCTAAACTCCCACACCTCGCGCGAGCCGGGATCTGAGTTGGACCTGCTTTGATGAAGGCTTTAATCGCGCTAGCACAGGCACTGATGAACGCTTCCAAACATTACTACACCTAGAGATTAAAATCATAGACTTCACTGGGACTTGATCCAAACTGTTGCACGTAGTAGCTGGACATATCAATCATGGTGTTATAACGATCATTAATACGGACCAAGCCCCGTGTGTTTATACTCGGCTGTTCGTAGATCAGCAATACAGATCCCCTCCTTTCCTTAAAAAAAGTTTTGTATTAAAATATCTTTATTATTATTTTTTTTCGAGCCATGCCTTGGATGTATCTGTTGATGCCAAATTTTTTAATTTATGCCCAGCGTCTGGTGAAACAAATTCTAATCTAAAAATAAATATGTGTGTAAAGATTTATAAACACATGTTAGTAGGTATGTAAACTATTGCTACGATGGATTTGTGAATATATACAAATTTATTTATTTGCTGAAGGGTAAACATTTGTGGACATATTAATTTGTATTTAGGACCAGAAATGTGAACATTTTTGTCATTTAGATTAATATCTTATTCTTTTTTTGATTAAAGTTACAGTTCATAGAACTTATTTGATTGGTTTTTTACCTTCTCATATCAAGATAAATTATTGCAATCGTGAACATTTTCGACCTCGATATTATGATGAATCTTTACGTTGTATGTGTGTCTGAATCAAAAAAATTGGATTTTACAATTCTATCTGCCTGTCTATATGTCTGCTGTGCCTAGTAACAGATGTTAAATGGGTGTGATGGATTTTTTCAAACATGATATCTAGAAGTTATAGGGAAATTAATACCTCGGAACTTCTTTTCTTATTTTGACATGATCTCTCAAATTAAGGGTTGATTTTTTTTTAATTTCAAATTGTTCAAGAATTTATCTAATGATTTTGTTCAAAATGGACATTTAGGGGAGTGTTTTACTTTTCAAATAACACTATATAGTTGGTTTTTAGGTAGAAATTGTTAAAGGATGGTTTAGTGATGAATAATTTTGGAAAATCAAAGTATTTAGAAAATGACTTTAATTATTTTTTAGGTGAGTATTTGGTATGAAAAATAAACTGTTTACTTGTTTTTGGGGGGGAATATTCGTTGAAGAGATAAAAAAAATCTAATATGAATATTCTTAAAGATTGAATTAAAAATGGTTGTCTGGGAATAGTCACTAACGATAAATAAGTATATATATAAATATATATATATATATATATATATATACTACTCTAAAATTATTTGTCTATATATAATATTGACAAATAATTTTAGAGTAGTTTACAAATAAGTTATTTTTGAAAATTTTAAATTTGTTAAAATAGTTGAACAATTATTTGGCTTAAAATATTATATATAATATATAGTATATTAATATATTATGTATATATATATATATTCGCTGCACCAAAACACTCAAGTGATGATTGAGCTGACATATTATTTTTCCACAAAGACAAATATTTTATTTGCCAATATACAGCTATACACAAATAATTGATTCCATGATGATGTAATCAAAGAATGATTTTACAGATAGAACCACTGCCCAAACATAAGGAAAGGATGGAAAATTCTCTAGGAAAATTGGGTTTTAGTTTAAGGACACTAATTTTACCGGCATCCTGATACCCTAATCTTTAAAATGAGTGTTTGTCAAAATCTGTTAGGTCATTTTCTCGTAATTTCTATTACTGGAAACGGGCTTATCAAATAATGTGAATTAAGATATATGATATAGAGAGTGATCAAATGTGATAGTGAAAATGAGAGTATGAGAATGAGCAATTGAGAGGTATCGAGTGAGTGTGAGCGAGTGATATTGAGAGTATGGGCTAGAGAGATAAATACTGGGAGAAGATAAAAAGCGTGTGTATGTCAAAGAAAGAGTGTGTGTGAGAGAAAGTGAGAGAGAGTGTTTGAGAACGAGATTATGTAAGGGAGAAGGTACAATAAACTGTATGATTGTGTGTATGGGTGTGAGAAAGAGAGAGGTAGCTAGAGTATACAATTTTGGGAGATATATTGTGTTAAAGAAAGAGAAAATGTCAGGACGTGTGAGAGAGAGTTTGAGAGAGAAAGTTAGATAAGGAGAGATTAGTTTAAAAAGAAAAAAATTGAATGAAAGGGAGTTAGAGAAAGAGTTCTAGAGATATATTAAGAGAGCGAGTTAAAGAGAGAGTGAGTTTGAGATAGAGAAAGTGAGAAAGAGAGATTGAGGTTGATAGAGTGAGATTGATAGAGTGAAATAGTTTGAGATAGAGAAGAGTTTGAATTGGAGTAAGTTTGAGAGAAAGAGCGTTTGTGAGAGAGCGTTCAAGAAATAAAACGTTTGAAAGAGAGAAAGCGTTTGAGAGAGAGCTTAAGAGAGAGGGTATAATAAAGATAATGTGAGAGAAATTGTGTGATAAAGAGTGTATATGAGGATATAGAGTGTGAGAGAGAGGGATAAAGTGTGTGAGATAGAATGAAGAACGATTATTAGAGATAAAATTATATATAGTTTGTGTGTGTGTGTGTGTGTGTGTGTGTGTGTGTGTGTGTGTGTGTGTGTGAGCGTGAGAGAGTCTGATAGAGAGAGAGAATAATAATATATAAGTAAATGTATTACAAAAACATTACTCTACTATGAAATATCATTCCCTCAAAATTAAATATCAACATGGAAACATTTACTGAACTTTTAGTATTTGTAAAAATGTTAAACGATATATGAAGTACACAAATGAAAACGTAGCTTAACTCATGTATTTGTATTGTGTTACTATTTGCTAAAATGAAAATCAAAACCCATTATTTATAGAAAAAAAAGAGTCAATACCAAAACTCATACTTAGATAGTTAAAACGGCTATTTTTTAAAAACTTTATTCAATCGTTTTTGAGCTTATTATTCACATATTTAAATATAATTTTATCATGCGCGAAACAGATTTAGACAATATTTTGATTAATATAACAACTTAACCTTTTAATTTTCTAATTATGCTCAATATTATTGATTTAAATGCAAATTAACGATAACATTCCAATAACAAATAAATGTTTCCCCAGTTAAGGAATCTCAATTTAGATGTGTTATGACCAGCATCCAAAAAGAAATATTTATCCAAAGAGAAAATTGTGATGTGTTCGGACCAACAAATAAAGATTGAGTTATTACTTTTTATCCAAAGAGATATATTTTATTTAAAAGGTTACAGCCATGAAGCAAATAATGGTTTCCATGGCGATTTAACAAATAATATAAAGAATGAAAATTATCTGTGAAAATCGGGTTTTCGTGGACAGATATTATTTTTCCCGACATCCTGAACTCTTAAGCGTTAAAATGAGTGATCGTTTGTCAAAATCTGATCAGTCATTTCCTCGTAATTTCTATTATGGGAAACGGGAAATTATATATAAGATGAGAAAGTTTGTGCAATCGCATCATGCCATTTATTTAATATATAATTTTGTCCCTCCCTTAAAGTGATCATTTAAACACGTCTAGCTTGGGCTCAAATTGTAAAACCAGTTATAAAATATAAACCAATATTTTATTTCATGAAATGAAATACACAGAAGAGATTTTTTTTATAAAATGTATTTTTTTTAATTGGTTTATTTAGTCATTTACTATAGGCCTTCATTTTGTATATATAGCCTTGACCACTTTCCCACATTAAAATATATTTTCAAAATAATTTTCACCTATGTTTACATTGTAGCTACAGGCAGACAAAAACAAGGAGATCTTAGACAGATCAGGAAATATTTTATTTAAGGGGAAACAAAGAAATGTCAAGAAATTTAATTGAAAGCTAGGAAAAATCTTGGTATTTATGTACTGGGCTTAAAAAAATATACAATGATTTCGCATCTAAACATTATAAAAAGGGTCGGGAGGGTTATGTTTCTTGCAATTTAACTTAATGTTTTGCATAGATAGATGGTGCCAACATAACATAGGGCGTTTGTTTTTATACAATGCTTACACATTATCACAAATAATGGATAAAACATTAATAATGAAAAAAAATACTTATAAAAAGATTATCTCAAGTAGCAAATAGTAATTTTTAATCTATGAGCTCAATGTAAAAAATGAAAAGAGTGTCAATCCACAATGAAAATCTGTTAAAAGAAAAAGTCGGGAAAATATTTAAAATGTAGTCTAAAATCTTTAAAAGTCATAGAATTGTATGACTTAATTTTTGTAGTCACCCTGTTTTACTAAAATATTGAACGTGGTCAAAACTCTTATAACACTGCCATATGCTTGAGTGTATCTTGTTTCGACACGTGAGTCATGGTTTCGATTCCCGTTCAAGTGTTCTATAGGTTATTTTCACCACCCTAATAATGGTTTCTCATCAGCTCTCCATATTAATGATAATTAATTCTAATAAATCATCCCCTTTTATTCGTGTGCCATAAGATTAGAAAGTTAAATCAACGCTAGAAATCACTGTAATTGTATCACGCACAAAAATTAAAAAGCAAAATAATTATATCTAAATATCTTATTTTTTACCAAGTTTTGTTTACTTTGTACTATACTCCACCGCTTTACAACCCATCGAAAATATAACGCCAAAAGAATGACTTCTAAAATGCCATAAAGTGGGAAGAAAGAAACCCCAAAGTAAACTCGTGCAAAAAAAAATCCAACATTTCCCCTCTTTTTCTCAGTCAATCTTTGCTTCCAATCGAAACTATTGAAAAGTTGCAATTTGACTTCTTGTTTCCAGTTTGTTTTTTTGTAGGCAATCGGAGGATGGTGTAACTGTTGTAAAGGTTGGGGGGAAACTTCAACGGATGAGCGGGAAGAACCAAGCAAACTTAAAGTTGAGTGTTCCAAGCTATACCAGTTTTTTTAATATACTGAGTTGATTTGTGTTTGTACTTTGCGTCTTACTTTTGTTCATTTGGGCTATTCTCATGTTCACACAAATGACCTTGCTGTGAATAATTTTAGAGGTATTATTATTATTATTATTATTATTATTATTATTATTATTATTATTATTATTAGCACAGTGTCTTACTACCTGTTCGGTTTGTATGGACTTACCCTGATGTGTAATAGTAGGGTGATTGTGAGATGAAATGGAGGACCTACAGTTTAAGGTGGGATCCGAACCACGGTGGGGGCCTGGCATTCCACATATTCACAAGTTGTGATTAATACAAGTCTTGTCAGAGGTGGAGGAAGGGTTTGGCAATCAGATAAATCTGTGTCGGGACCGAGGATTGAACCCCGGACTCCCAACACAAAAGTATATCTATCACCTTACCCCTATACCACCAGGTCACCTAATTTTAGAGGAAATGTACCTTCGTTTTGTTTGAAGGAAAGTGGAAAATCCTTAAGGAACAACACATCAGTATACTTGGCCAGAATCCGAGCCTTGACCTCCATGTACCTGGCAAATTAGACTACAAAACTTAGCCTTTGTTTGCGTATCCATCGGCAGGGGCATTACTCAGCACCGTATAGCTATAGTATTGTAATCCTCCTAGGCACTATTTCCCCTCTCTCCCTCACATAGTTTGCCCTTTTTTTTACATCCTGGTATTTTTTTTTTACACTTTTGGTGATCTCCTCATTCCCCCTTGAGTCGTTAAACCATCTTGTTGGTTAGGAGGTTTTTCTGTGTGGAGAGGGGGAGGGAGGGTTAACATGGTCCATTCCCTCCCCAATGGGTTTTTGATTCTACCACCAGCACACTAACCTACCTATGTGGTTGGGCTCAAGCCCACAGCCGAAATATTTTGTATACAGAGTATTTTTCTATTACTTTATATTTCAATAGAAGCCTAGTCACTTAGGTCTATTATTTATTTTACATTATTTGAGAATATGTGTTTTATGCTATTATGTTAACGGAATAATCAATTATAATTATAATTATTATATATTGAGGGTTTACGTTCAGTCGCTTAGACTGAGGTTAGTTTGAACACATTTATATTATGTTATTAATATTTATTTTATTAATGGGTGGATTTAATATATTAGATTAATATACGTATCGATATTATGTATGGTTTATTTTAATTATAATTTCTTTTGGTTTATTTTCGACAGCTTCTTGTTTAGCGGAAACTAATCGTACTCCTTTTTGGATGATATACTTTGCAATAACCCACTTTCATTTTTCAATAACATTTAAGATTTTTTAATTGTATTTTTGCACCGCATTTCACTATCTCTCCGGGATATCAGCATTTAATTACATCAATGAGAAAGGCATAATTTATCGTGAATGTACCGAGATTCGTGTGGTTGTGGGAAAGGGGAACAATTTTGAGGGGGAAATACCCTGAGTACACCCAACTGGGATTTGAACCCCAATATCCCAGCTATAGTACGATTTTGGTAGGAAGAACAGTAGAAGTTAGTTACTAAAGTTACCAAAACAAGTTTAATATTTTCATACATCAAGTCAAGTTATCTGAAGTTTTCACTTTTGATAAATATAATCAATACCTATCAATTAAAACAAATAATATAGTAAACTGTTATCAATGTTGGCTGTAAAACAATATGTTTGAATATTCCCTACTGTTCTTCCTACCAAACTCAGAGTATAACATCAACCAGTATATTGCAAGAGTGACGCATTATATTATGTGGCCACATAAGGAGGCTATGATACTATTCCACTGTCATGATTATTAATGTAGGCCCATTAGTTATTTATGATGTTTTATAGCTCTTTAGCGTGGAAGAGGGCTTATCCGAAATAGTGGTCAATCAAGCTGTCACCTTTAACAGAAAAGTTTGGAATTGAATCCTAGTCGGGGTAAACCTGGGAATATATTTTTCTTTGTGATTTTTAATTTAAAAAAAATATGTCTCGATATCGAGTCATTCCTCGAAGGAAAATTTTTTCTCTAAAATAACTTTAATCATCCCTAACTATTGGATTAAGTTTTAATAAATCTTGTGTTTTAAATGACTGAAAAGCAATAAAACACCCGCTACATTGGTAGAATCGTCTAAGGCGTTACTCTCGTGTTAGAGTGACCTGCTAATGGTTAGGAGACAGGAGTTATAATCCCGGTCAGATATACTCTGGGTGATTTTTTTCTAAATGGTTTCCCACTCTCCTTCCACACAAATGCGAATAGATTACGTCTAAAATGCTTCCTTCCTCATATCTACCCCATTAGAGTAATTATAATATATGAGTGTAACCCGAACAGGTAGTAAGGCAAGGTGATAAAAAAAATTGATGTAATTGGTTAAGTCACTGATAACATTTCCCTTTCAAAAGCGTCGTGCTAAGGAGTCATCCATAAACCACGTAAAGCTGTTGAGAAGGGGGGGAGGGGAGCTCTAATATTATCATAGTGTTACATGGGGGAGGGGTGGGGATGGCATCCATCACAATGTTACGTAACACAGATTTTATTCTTAAGCTCTAATGTTCAAAAAATAATATAATTGTTCATGTTTTGGAATTATTTATATTAAGGATCTAAAATGAATTATTTATAATAATAATAAAAGGAAGTGTTTGTCTGTGTGTTTGTTTGTGTGCGATGTCCAGCCAAATCTACGGCACGCAGAGATATGAAATTTTTAACATAGGTGTACGGGAGGGGGTCTGAATGCACCTCAAAGTCGGATTTATAAATTTTTAATTAACTTTTTAACTAAGCTATTTTTAACAAATTGTTGGAGAAAATATTTTCATCTGGCTTAGAATTACGTTTCAGAGATACGGGCACCATGTGGGGGGTGGGGGGCTTATATAATTCTTATCAAAGAACATATTTTTTTATCTGGTTTAAAATTACGTTTCAGAGA
>CABFOW010001441.1:125216-147859 GCA_902141385.1 Timema californicum
TTTTATTTGGGACAAAATAGAAGGTAAATACATAATTAGAGCAAAATATAACAATATGGCGTGAAGCGCTTCTCCTCTCAGATTTAAATAACTCTGCTGAGATAAAGGAATTAATTGACATTACAATATCTGAAAATAAAAAAAGGAAACATATAGTTATATTCTGGTTGTCAGTTCAACAGTAATATTAATCACCATCATGGAAATCTATGGTTCCTTATATGGTTCCCTCGGTTATAGCATTAAGTGCAAGCAACGATTCTACATTGAATTTATTAGCATACATCTAAATTTAGGCAATAAAAGATAAACATTTACGCACCTTTAGATCTAAAGAAATCAACATAACGTTGAACCAAAACAATAGATAGAATAAGACGTAAGGCCAAGTCTCAACTCTAACACCCAAGTGCCCTGTGCTCTCAGTTAAATAAAGAACTAAATAATCCCATATACACTCAATACGCAAACTAGAAAGGACGGGTGGTAAGCCTGAGACGCCGAGTACGCCAAAGCATGACCGAAAATATATACATGAAATTAAATATACATTATGTATGTATGTATGTATGTATGTATAACAAAACGAAATAGCATAATTAGCATGAATTAAACCTCGTACAAAGAGAGAGAATGCAAGCGCATCCGCATTGACCTGCGCGCAACATTTCATAATTCTAAGTTTAAATATTTATAAGTCCCAAACAATAATTTAGACAAGATGTCCCCCATTATGCCGAAAATGCAATTTTGGATATTAAATAAAACACGGCCCCTAGTCGCCGTCCTCACCAAGCTCAGTCGGTGGTATAATAAGCCGCTATTCAAAATCGCGATCACTATATATACATTATTGTATCCACAGAGAGACGGGGCAAGGGAAGGAGGGGGTAAGACGATAGAACAAACATAGCAGCAAAGAATGCGTCTGGCATCAGCTATAATATTCCATGTTGTCCTAGCAGCGGAAGTGATAGCTTCGTCTGGCCGCGTGGAACCTCAATCTTTTCCGACCGGCCGCGGATCGAGTCCCGAGCAGACAGTTGGTTGAAGGCTCCGCTCAGTCAGTTTTGCCAGTTGAAAAGTGGAGGTCAGAGCTCGTGCTTTGGTGTTGGAGTTTGTGTTGTAGCTCATCACGGGTGGCGGTGAGTGTTGACCCATTTGATATAACGTCAACTTGTAACTCGTTACAATAATGACACTTATCCTTCATACAAGAGGACACATTATTTAATCAATTAAATAAACCTTTTAATTTTGAAGTCAACAAGACTTGAAATTATTTTAACTGTCAATTCGACATAATATAAAACTATCCAACAAATGAAAGTCACCTTCGGCTATAGAAACAGAACATAAAGAATATTTAACATGTCTAGGTAGGCATTGTCTAGTTTTTTTACAAAAACTAGACTCTAAGTAAGACGGACTTAAAGATGTTGCCAGGATACTTAAGTATTTGAAGTATATCCTCCTGGCCGGTATGGCGGGGGGTCCGACGGCCAACACTCCATGGGCACCAGTTCCTTCGTTGAGTAAAGTTGTAGAGGTTCCTTCTTCGACGCTGGGTTGTAGTAGTTTGCCATAATGTGAACCTGAGAAGCAGCCTCTTTATACTCTCAAATCCTACTTAAACGGAACAAAACAAAATGGTGATAAACTCAGAAACATAGCAAAAGAGAGATACGGACGAAGGCGGGGAGAAAGGAAAATGAAGCAGGGTGAACCGCTTGCGGGGAAGGGGGGAAAACTTGGTTCCTTGGACTGCCGCTAATCTTCTCTGAAGGGCAAGGGGGTCACTGGGTCGAGTTCATTCTACACTTCTTTCTTCATCAGGTGTTGTAATGAAAGAACGTATGGCTGAAGTCAGGCCACCATCATTTAATAATTTTCTTTTCTAACACGTGGCGCAAAAATCCAAGAACTTCTTGAAATGGTGGGTAGATGCCGAAGCATCTTCTTTTTAAATATATCCGTTTTAATTATATCCTTTAGGCTCAGCTATTATTTCTATGAGAATTTGGGATATAGACGTTCTTTATAATTTTTCTTTTAGGCAGCATGGCAAATCTATGCGAATCTATCCGACATCATCCAATGGCAAAGAGTATGCGTTAAAGCATTTTATTCATAAATATGATAATGTTAATCCTCTTCTTTTATATCCGCTACAGTATTTATCAAAAGACAATATATTTCGAACAACCATGCATTTCAATTTAGGGAGACACGTGATTGTATCTGACTTCACCTAGTCAGGGAAAATAAACTTTGAGGTAAATTACTTTTAAATATGTTAATATTACTTCTTTCTTTCTATTGTCGTAAATTATCAAAATATTGATATTCAATTGTAGCTGTCCAATCTACCATATTAACATGCTACACATACATATGTAAACGATTGTAAACCTCCTTTAATCCAATTTGGGAGCACATACAACCTCTTGATCTGGACTCATATTTATTTATATGACCTGAAAATGATCAAAAAATGAACTAAAAACTCTTAAAAATTACATTAAATTTTTAACAAAGGACCTAAAATTATGCACAAAAACTCTTAATAAATGTACACAACTAGATCAAACACGTATTTTACGAATTTAAAATAAAATTAGAAGCCTTAACACCTATACTCTTGCATTTTTCTAAATACAACATATATTTACAAATATCTGCTTCAAAAGTACTAGTTACTCCCTTCCAACGCAACCCTCTCGGCTTAGTTGCAATGCTTTACCAGGAATGTATGTTTTACAACCAGACAAGCAAAGTTATTTGCCGGCATTATATTACCATTCCTACAACTGTGAGATCAAAAGAATTATGTTTGAGCATTCATGCATTTATAAAATGTAGAAAGTATTTAAAAGTATCTTGATTCAGCATGAATACCTTAAAATGATTTTAAAATACCTAAAAATAACTTTAAAATTAGACAAAAATAACGTAAATGTTAAAAAAAATTGCGTATAAAATATACCTTTCTAAAATAAGGGGATCATGAACAGAGTTCGTGTACTTATAGGCGTTTTATGTGACGAATAAGAAAAAAATATATATTATATCATCAAAATACAAGACCCGGTCATGATCTATCATAATATTAAATTTATTATTATTATTATTATTATTATTATTATTAGCACCGCGTCTTACTACCCGTTCGGGTTATACGCACTTACGATAATGTGTAATGGTAGGGTGATTGTGAGATGAAATGGAGGACCTACAGTTTAACGTGGAATCCGAACCACGGTGGAGGCCTGGCATTCCTCACAATCATAATATCGAGTTTAGAAATGTTCACGACTATAATACTTTATTTATATTAGAGAAAAATATAAGTTATTTATAAGCTACTTGTTGCGTACATTTGACAGATATCACTGCTATAGCTTTCCCCGACGAGCCAGACCAACCCTTTGGAGCGTAAGGGTGTCTGTCCTTTCTCAATGATCACGCGGCAGAGAAAAGTCCACTCGCGTGTGTGTGTGTAGGTGTGTAAGTGTGTGCACATATCCAGAGGGTCTTCAATCCACCCTTATGTCTCCTGAAGGGTCCTCTTCTACGTCCCTTGTAACAACAACCAGAATTCCCATACACCCTCGAGCTTCCTTTAATTACCTTGTGTCTATATATCGACAGAAAAGGGGGGGGGGGGGCTATAAGATACAAGTTCACTTCTCAGAGACAGGAAAATCTTTCCTCCGAAGGGAAACTTACTTTCCAATGAAAAATAATGGCGGTTTTCCTTCTCTGTTATTTTGTAAAAAGTTTCGTCCTCGTGGTCGATATTGTGATAGAGAAGGAACGAGCATGAATCTATATTTATAGAAACTTTTTTTTTGCATACAAAATTGATAACATTTTACCATATTCTTATTTTACTAACCTTACTAACCAGTCTTAGGGTATAGGGGTCAGAGCTCTCTGGCTGCAGAATTAGAGGTCCTGCGCTCGATTCCCGGCTGATACCGGTGTAATTTTCTCAAAAGGGGAATAATTCCTATGGTCACCAGGGTTTGATTAGTTAGGCCTAAGTTAGTTTAAGATATTCATTGGCTCCACGCCGTCGTATTCACTATCACCATCCCCTAATCTCATATGACATGGAAAAAGCCTCCACTAAAAGGATGCACCGTGCACAATTAGCACATTCGGGCGTCCTCTGGGCAACGGTACGTTAGTATTGGCTAATCTCTCCTCAAATTGAGCTAAGATTGGTGTAGCACATACATACCCTTATTACTACTATTATTATTATCATTATTATTTTATTGTATAACGATTCATAATTTATATTTAAAAAAGTGACAGCAGCATATTACATGAGTTGATAAACGAAAGTAGATCTAGTAAATTTCCTAGTTGTAATACTTCTTATGAAAATTGGACTGAAGCTAGAACAGTAATATGAATTACTCACTAAATTCCTTGAGCCATTTCTAACAAGAACAAAAAAAGTTCTAAATATATATTTGAAAATAAGGTTTACATATTGTATTTTTACATCCTATCTTAGTTAACCCCGTTAAATCACTGGGTTAGGGATGAGGAAGGTTGGATTTTAAAGGGTCAGTGCACCCGTTTTCATGGGGATAAATTTGGAAACAGTTTCGGAAAATCCGCTTCAATACCCTCGGTTGAGATTAGAAATACAACCTCTTCATAACAGGCAAATCAACCAAGACAAGATTGAGGCTTTATTTCACGTGCCCACCGATGCGGGCTAGATTTTTATTTTTTCACTTTAAGAATTTTAGCAGAGCCAATTTTACAGTAGATTCATGAAATTTTCTTCATATGAATTTGATTTAAGAGTAACTTGCTTCAATGGTTGCATGGTCTAAACCCTAAGGTGTCGTTTTCGCGATAGACTAGACTGCCAATGATAAGGATAGTAGGGTTCGAGTCCCGTCTGTTAAACCTAGGCCACAGACAAGGAAATAACTCTGTGACCGAGGCTCATTTTCTTAAATGATGTTCCACTTTGCTCCACACAAATGCGAGTACATTCCTCATCTCTTATACATTAACGTAACTAGTACACAACGTATAACCTGAATAGATTGTAAAACGTGTTTCTAACAATAAATAAAATAAATGAGAGAGTATACCACCAATTGTTAAAAATATAAGTTCATAAATATTCTTCCTTTTGGAAAGTTTTTTAAAGCTATGGTAATAAAAGTAACATAAAAATGCACTAAATTTATGATAGCTGTAATTTACGTTCTAGTATTATTATTATTATTATTATTATTTAGCACCACGTCTTACTACCCATTCGGGTTATACGCTTTGAGTACTAATTGACATAATGGATTTGGAATTGGGAAGGTTGAATTAGAGGAAGTTAACCCGCATTTGCGTGGAGGGAGAGTGGAAAACCATTTAGGAAAAACCACCCCCAGTTCACCCGAACGAGATTCGAACCTCGATCTCCCCGTCCTCAGCAGTCGAGCTCAACACGACCGGCGCTACGTTCTAGTAAAATATAGTTTGAGTTTTAAGGAAAATCATTCTTATATATAGCTTACATTTTTTTTAAATAATCATGGTGATCTAAGCCAGTGGTTTTCAACCAGGGTCCCTCGAACTGCTACTCAGGTTTCCGATGTTTTCAACTACATAACTTTGTGAACAAGTATTTTCTGCGTGTAATAATATCAAAAATAATAAATTAAACGATAGTTGTCCGTTGAAGAACTTTGGCTATCGAAAACTCATCCAAGAATTAAAGAAATATTCCTAAATTATTATTATTAGCACCACGTCTTACTACCCGTTCGGATTGTACAAAAATACACAATTGTTCATACCAAAGATTTGAAACAATAAAATTTATTTTTTAAGTAATTTATATTTTTCAATGTTATCTTATTATTATTTATATTTTCTGTCTACTGCACCAAGGAAATCAGGTCGAGGATCGCCATGGTCAAGGAATATTTCAACAGTAAGAGGTTACTGCTGACTAGAAAGTCGAGTATGGAGCTGAGAAAGAAACAGATGAAATGCTACATTCGGAGAATCACTTTGTATGGAGCAGAAACTTAGACGCTTAGAAATATGAAAAATAAATATTGGAGAGCTTTGAAATGTGATTCTGGAAAAGACTTGAGAAGATCAGGGGGATAGATAGGGTGACAAATGAAGAAGTCCTAAGAAGAGGAGATAAAGAAGAGAACCATTTTGAATGCGATTCTTTAGTACAAAGTAAACTAGATGGAACACATCCTTAGGAGGAACTGCCTTCTGTACGACGTAATAGAAGGCAAGGCTGAGGGGAAGAGGAGAAGAGGAGCTTAGGAAGAAGGAGGATTCAGTTATAAGATGATATGAAGGAAAGGAAAAATTCGGAGGGGGCAGAGGACAGGGTGCATTGGTGGTCTAATTACACCTACAAAAGGAATGTATCTGTCGTAAGACAGAACACCTACTAATATTAATAATAATAATACAATGATATATTGCACGAGCGAGTTTAAATAATACAATAAAACGTTTGTACTCAAACAATTAGCATTTATTATTAATCTAATTTAATTACTAGCCGATATTAAATTTTAATTTCATGGTCGATATTATGATGGAGCTCTTTAAAATTTCACACTCCATTTTAAGGATTCCTCAAAACATACAAAGTTGAGAACACTGGTCTAAGCACTTTTTCGCTATAAATAAGAACACTAGTTTTATGGGAAAGTATTTAGAATAAATATCATGGTGAAATACTGTTTCATTTTTTGACGATTAGATCAATGCAATGTTATTTTAAATGCAATTATTTTTTTTTTCAGTAGACTTAAACTTTTGATGAACTGAGAGGAGATATTTTTTTAAAAAAGGCTCATGGAAAGTAAGCCTATTAGGATGATCCGAATCAAATTTCTGTCCAGAATTCACGTTAAAATAAATTAAATGTGATAATTCTATTGCCTACGCTCTAAAATAAGTTTGGTTTAACAAAACCATCTAGCCATTTTCTATTAAATATACTTGTATTATTTTAATAATAATGTATTATTCGGAGTAAAAATATCTCCTATTAATACATGTATGTGATTTATCAAACACTAAGATAATATGTAAGTTATTTCGTCACAATAACTTACTTTAATAATGTATATTTACTGCTTAATGTTCAAAGGATGGATAATAGAAACTTACAAGGTCTTATTTATACAAGAAGAATCTTTTTGGTAGTTAAAAAATGCAATAAAACTATTTTGATATATTTATTCATTGAGTCAAGGAATATTCTTCAGCTGTCACTTTTGATAGATAAAATCAATAATTACTATGAATAGCTAATAAATAATTATCTACTAAAATACTATAATTTTGACAACAAAAATATTGTTTTTATATTTTATCAAAGTTTCTTTCTACAATAACCATACTCTATAAATAACATATTTTAAATAAATCATCCAAATTGTCTACGAACTACATACACGTTTTAATCACAAAAGAAATAAAGAGCATATTTTAAAATCTGATTGTAGTAAGCCTATACTTCATACTACACTTTTTACTTTTTCTCGACTCCTCGGAGAGAAATTATTGTGATCGTCAACAAAATTGAACTTGATATTTTGATAAATGTCTGTTTTTCATGACGTGAAACCAAAAAAGTTTTTAATGAAATACCGTATGTCTGTGCTTTTGTCTGTACCCCACGATAGAGCCGAAATTATTTTACCGATTGAGCTAAAATTCGGTATCAAGAGTTTTCATAACGTCCACTTGAGTGGTTTTATACACCTTACCATTTATTTAAAAATATGTTAATTTAATCTCAAATATTTAAAGCCAGTTTTTAATTAATTACTTAGTTATTTGTTGATATTGTTATAAAGCTCTTAACTTGTATGCTAGTACGATGATATTTTATAGTATTGTCTGAATCTCAGTTTTATATGAACTATTAGAATGAATTTAAATATTTAAAAAAAAGTACTGCTCAAATAAATGATTCACATTATTTTTCTGTAAGTGGTTGTTTAAAAAAAAGTATAAGCTATAACTAGTTACTATTTACTAAAGTAACTCTAATGTACATAGACTATTTGCTGGAGTAAATATTGTCAACCCATCCAGTAATTGCCTTCAGCAACATTGTGATTTCACAATCTATGTCAGGAGAAATAATAAAAACCGACACTTTTATTAACAAAAACCACACACAAAAAATTACTACGATACTTTAAACGAATCGTTTATAATGTCTTCAAATAAATTAATCTACTCTAAGGAAAAAAAAAATATATATATAGAAGGGTTAAAACAAAAATCATGACAACAGAAATAAGGGTGTATTTATTTCTTTAGATGGGTAATTAAAATAGATTAAAGTGAATGGAACAATACTGAAGCGTCCAAGCCACCCTCGCGCCACCCCCAAACCCTCTTAACCCCCACCCCCTTCCCCTACTCCAGAGTTCATGACGCCGGGTCTGTGTGTCACTGGGGCTGTAGGGGAGTTGAGGGCTGCTTTTCCAACCCTCCCTTACTAGAACCGCCCCTCTGACACTTGTCCGATATTGCGTTGCCGACCGTCGAGCGGAATACAATCCTCGACGCTGCCGCATCGCGACGCTCAAAACTCGGAGAGCGTCCACACGACGGGCGGGAGTTATTGTTATTTAGTGACGCTGAGTGGTCGGGGAAGTGAAGAGGGGGAGTAAGAGGGGGAAGTGCTTGTTCCAGAGTGTGTTTTTTTGTCTGGTCATGTTTAGTTTTGTTTTAAATGAAGATAAAAAGCACCCTGTTTTCTTAGAAAGTTTCTGGTGGCTCTTCTTAGAAGGCGTGTGTTTTCTAAGAACGGAAACTTCTGTGAGAAATAGTATATGTTATAATTAATTTGGGAAAAAATTTAACACTTAGGTCTTGTGAGTAATTTTACCATCAAATGAACCACTTATTTAATAGCTTTATATCTAATCTACGAGTACTTTACTCATACTCTTAATTGTATAACTAATTATTGGGTTGCTAATAAATTAATACTATTCTATAATAGTTCATTGATTTTAATGCTACCACTTCATAGTATCTCAATTTAATTTAAGCTATTAATATTTATAATTTATGCAATACATTTTTTTAGTGAGTTTCATTTATAAATGATCACTTAAATCTATATTTCATATTGACATTTAAAAAATTGAAACTAGTGCCACTATTATTACAAATTATGTGAGCCTATTTTACTAAAATTAATACGTTGTACTTAAAATAAATTATAAACTACTGTACATCATTTACAACTGGTTCGTTTGTAAATCTGATGTCATTCTAAATTACTTTAGAGAATTGTTATCCTACGAGACATATTATACAGATCAAAGACATAATATCTAATGGAAGTTTGCGCTGCGTCTCTTTGCTGCACATGTTTTTGACGTAGTGTGTGAATTTGACTGTGCACAAGCTACAAAATGTGACCACATCGCGATAAATATTCCTTGCCCTTAAAAAAAATCTAGACTATATTTCAAGTAGTTTTGATGATCTGTCAACAGTGTTTGTGTCGACCTGATTGGAATCAACAAAAGAGACCGGTCTTGACGGAAAAGCAAAACGCAAGAACCAACTGTTGCTATGAGCATGCGGGTTACTGTGACGTGATGACAGAACGTGCCACCTACTAGTGTAGTGACTATCGGGTGGTGACAAAGGAGAAACAAGTTAAATAAAACAAGTGCCCTTAAAACAAAAACACAAACAAGATGGCGATGGTGATCTCGGCCCGTTCTAAGGTTGTGACGATCGCCTTGGTGACGGGGTTTGGCATAGCCTTGGTTCTCATCATCGGGAGTGTTATCGGGTGGTTCGACGCTGATGAGACCGACTTCTCAGGACCAGCGTACGGCATCCATCAAAGACTATCCGGAAACCTTTCAAAGGTAAAATACCCTTGGGAGAACCTTTCATTTGCTCGATGGCCTTTTATATCCTAGGATACCTCTGGTCCTATTCATGTAGCATGTCGACATGACTAAAGGTCCTCGGTTCCTATTATTGTGGCACGTTGGTGAGGCTCAAAATCCTTGGTTCCTATTACTGTGTCACGTCGATGGGACTAGGATACGTAGATTCCTATTACTGTGGCACGTAAATGGGACTAGGATACCTTGGTTCCTATTACTGTGGCCCGTCGATTAGACTAGGATACCTTGGTTCCTATTACTGTGGCACGTCGATGGGACTAGGATACCTTGGTTCCTATTGCTGTAGCACGTCGATGGAACTAAGATACATTGTTTCCTTTTACTGTTGCACGTCTCTGGGACTAGGAGACATCTGTTCATAGTACTGTGGCACGTCAATGTGACTGTTATTGTGGCACGTTGACCTGTATAACGTTCTAGCAGGAGCCCTTACAAGACTTTGAATTAACACTTCATTCCCAAGCTACCTTTATGATCTTTTGATCCAAATGTTCAAAATATTGACATACATTTTTATATTTAGGGCTATGTATTCTGTCTTAAGTTCTTTCAATCTGTTTAGTTAATACGTTAACAAAAATCGTTATTATTGATTTAATCTAAATGATAGGCCTATAAATGAGGATACAGGGCTGTCACGCAATTAAAAAATTGATATAATTTCAAAAATGTCGTGTGTTTTTTTGTTTGGAAATAAATCAGGAAACACAGGAAATTTAGAAAAAAAGAGGAAAGAAGGAAATAAAAATATATAAATTAATAATTTTGAGTATTTAACTGCAAGCTTCAAATAGTAAGCCTATAATGCATTAATCTAAAAATAGGTTACAACTATTTTTTACTGACATAGGCCTTATAAAACCACAGTACAGCTTATCGGGGATTTCAAACATACGTAAAAAATATACCTTTGAGAAGCACTCTCCACACCCTATTCTCAGAAATATTAGTGTGAAATCAAGGTCAAAATATCCTGTTCTAAACACCAACCACTTACTATTGCACATTGTTTTTATTTATTTTTTCGCAAAACAAAATTTAATTCCTTTACAAGCCATCTTAATTTGAGATTCGTTATAGAAAATCTTGAAAACACTGAAAAGTGTTATAGTAATAAAATGGTGGCAGCTGTGGGAGAGAGGAAATGCAACAATATTTCCCCTCGGATAAACTGTAGAAAGCCCCACCTTTTTGGTGCATCTGAGAGGGATTTGAACTCGGGGCCCCTCCCCCGGATAAGAGTCAGGAACACGAGTAAAAAAAGCTCCCCTTGATTTAATTCCACGGTGTTTGGAAAGGGAACATTATAACCCCAAATACTGTGTCATTTGTGTGTTTGTGTGTTATTAGTACCACCTGGTGTCTACTGAAAATTACGAGTTATGAATAACATTGGACTCTGCTTTGGATAAAAATGGTAATGAACTGTGTCTTAAGGTGGAGAAGAACGTGATTTAAAGTGTGTACTTTTTTATAGTTTTTTATTTAAAGAAATTATTTGACCAACTTATATTAAATATTCAATCAGTAAATACTTATAGTTTAATTTTCTACAAATAAAAATCTCAACAGTTCTTGAATATTTTGTCATGGGTATTTTTGGATTCACCCAGGACTTTTCCTTTAAAAAGCTTATCTTTGAATGCCAATATGGTCACAAAAAATATTCAAGAACTTTTGAGATTACTATGTGTATAAAATTTAAATAATCGTGTCTACTGCAGTCATATCTATTTATTTTGCCAAAAGAATATTGTTTTGCTATAAAAACTTTAAAAAATACGGACCTTAACCCACGTTTCATTCCACCCTACCTTAAATAGATTCTCTAACCACCTCAGAAAGACTTTTTGTTTTAATGTTTCTAAGTCATAATATATTATTTATTCAGTAAGTTTTTTTAAACCATGTATAACTATCTATTTGGGTTAGCCTGTGTACTAGTAATTTAATGTATAAGAGATTAGTAAGGTTTTATCTAGAGGAAGTGCACCTACATTTGTGTTGAGGAAAAGTGCACCCAACCAGATATTTGCGTCATCGGCAGTCTAGTCTATTGCGAGAATGAGGCCTTAGACCAGGTGTCTCAAACTCGTTTGGTCAAAAGGGTCACATTGAAAATTTAAAATACTGAGGGTACCGCATTTCAGAAAAGACAATATTATTGTCACTTTCCTTAAGTTAAAATTACTTTATTCTAAAAAACCTTTTTTTTAAAGAAACTTAAGATTGACTCTATTAATTTTCCTCATAATAATAATAATATTTAGCACTGCGTCTTACTACGCGTTCGGGTTATACGCTTTAAGTACTAATTACTCTAATGGATTAGGAATTGGGAAGGTTGAATTAGAGGAAGTGAACCCGCATTTGCGTGGAGAGAGAGAGTGGAAAACCATTTAGGAAAAACCACCCCCAGTTCACCCTACCGAGATTCGAACCTCGATCTCCCCGTCCTCAGCAGTCGAGCTCAACACGACAAGCGCTTTAGCCAACTACGCCACCGAGGCGGGTAATTTTCCTCTTATTTGCAGCAAGGCTGTTAATGTTTGACCATAATCTTCAAATATGAGTTAAGAATGACCCTGAGCATGGGACGATACCTGGATAGCTCAGTGAAAGAGCATTGGTGTGCTAAGCCAAAGGTCCAGGGTTAGATTCCAGTGTCAGAATGTCATTTTTTTAATTAACTAGAATATAAATCCCTTGTTGTAGTCTCTTTTTATTGATAACATATGCGTGTCTTTATCTATCGGGTATTTGTTGCTTTTCATAAGAGAATGCATATGTATATACATACATTGATGTGCCACCAAACACTGCGCATGAGAAAAATTAACCATTTCCGGGATTGACCTCTGTTGAATAAGGAGTAAAAATTGGTTACTCCCACCCCACTTGCTAGGATTACCCAAATAATTATCAATTCCCTAATGTCATAATTTAAATTTGTGTATTCTTACACGTTTATATTAAGATAAATTTGTCCACGTTGAATATCGGTCCATCAAAAGGTTCCGTGGGCCGCTTATAATAATTGATCGGACCACATGCGGCCCACGGGCTTCAAGTTTGACATACCTTCGGCTTCAACGATGCGACCAACGTAGCAGGTACTAACGTCATTGATAACGTGACCATTCCGAACGCCTTAAATTAAAGACAATAAATAAATACACTTGAAGTCTCAAATATGGACTAGACTAGAACCAGTGAGACGGGATGGAAAAGGGCGGTCCTTTTTTTTTTCAGCCATTGGCCTTTGGCTGCAAGTAGTGTCAACTTTTCTCGTCGTATACTATGCTTTTGAATTAATTAAACTTAGATTACATTAGTAGGTACCATTTTTTTAAACATCTTCTCATAATAACGGGAAGAGATTTACCAACAATTCTGGTTGCCATCGTAATTCAACTTGACTGTACACGTAGTTAAATGTAAGACAAGTTTATTTAATACTAAACCTTTTCTACTCGCTTACGCTTTCATATAAGTCCTGACTTTCAATTACTTAATTATCCTAAGGGAATTTGCATTACCTGCCAGAGCTCTTCTCTAAAGAGGAGGGGATACTTCCAGTGTCCATAGTCATGGATCTAACAGCGGTATCTCATTATCTTGTCAGGTTGATCATGGATGAATCTTCGACCGATAAGTCACAAATCGTTAATGTCACCAAGAAATCACCTATGAGAGTCTTTAATTCGAATCTCGTTGTAGTGTAATTTTACTAGACTTCACTCAGTGTGGAATCAGATTAAATTTAATTGATTCGGAGATCACTAAAATCATGGTCTCATAAATTAAAAAAAAGTGCCACGTATCTAGGGTTTGACCCCGGGTGGAGAGACAAGAGCATTGTCTCATATTTTTAATAGTGTAGAATTAAAAAATATCCTACTATTCTTACATGTTCATAAATTTGAAAAATAACACCTGGAACAGGGAACTGAACTCGAAACTCTTGGCTTAATACGGCAATACTCTACCACTTAGTTATCCAGTATTCGTTTCATTCGCATAATCTTTCTTCACTCATAATTAAAGGCAGACATTAAGCATATGAGACTAAATCTAAATAAATAATTGGTAGAGCATTGGCTTGTTATGTCAATGGTCCAAGGTTCGATTCCCGTGCTCATATGTCATTTATAAAGTTTACTATTATTATTAGCACCGTGTCTTACTACCCGCTCGGGTTGTACGCACTTACGCTAATATGTAATGGGAGGGTGATTGTGAAATTAAATGGAGGACCTACAGTTTAATGTGGGATCCGAACCACGGTGGAGACCTGGCATTCCACACATTCACAAGTTGTGATTAATACACGTCTTGTCAGTTTGGCAATCAGATAAATAGGTTCTGGAGCCAAGGATTGAACCCTAGACCTCCAACGCATAGGCCCGACACCTTACCCCTAGACCGCCAGATAATACAAAATGTTTACTATTATAATACTTGATGAAGCTCTATCGGTAAACAAGTTATCGTTTCGATCTTTCAAAATTTTGTATTCTTGTACAATTAATTGTTTAAGCGTTAGCTTTCTCCAGATTATTAAAAGAACAAATCAATGCCGTGCTATTCATGATGTCACAGGCCACGAAAATAGCTGAATGCTGCCGACACACGATACGTAAATGCATGGCTTAAAAGACCGTCTCTGATGCACTCAGCTTTATAAATAGTAGTTTTTAAATTATTTTAATCAATTTAGGATATATTTATATTTAATCTCACGTCTTGAAAAGCTGCAATTTAAAAAAAATAATTAATATAGTGTTAGCTGAAATTTCAGGAGATCCCTACATCCTTCCACCCTTGGTTAAACATCCTTTATCTAACCTGGAAGGTATTAAGTTTAACTTTCACTGTTCCACTATGGTGTAGCCTTTAAGATAGAGTCATGGTGTGGTTGGTCGAGGTAAGAGTATTACCTTTCACTGTAGACGGAGTGTACCTTTCGTTTACACTGAAATGTATATTCTACAAGGTAAACAGAAAGTACATGTTCTCTATTCGCTCTTCATCTGTTTGTCATTTATACCCGTGTATTTACCCTTCCAGACGTTTTTTTGGTGATATTTAAATTTATTTTCTACTATCAAGTCATACTACCTGTCCAACTTGTTAACATTTTAATTACTATGATAAAGTAGACACGAGGACGGAAGAATTTAGAAGACATACACCTACATTCCCGTGGAAGGAGAGGGGAAACCATAAAAGAAAAAACGCGCTTTCTACGCCTTACAAGGATTATAATCCGAACCTAACTGAAATTTAACCCATATAACCACCGATGTGGGTGTTTTGTAGATGTAGTTTCAAAAAATTATTGTAGATTCAAATTATAGTTCTGTCTATCAGTGACCAAAACTGTAATAACTAAGTGAACACGATGTGGATGGAGAATTCAAATTAATTTACAGGCATAAAATGTCACTTTTTTTTTTGCACAGCGTCTTACTACCTATTTGGTTTATAGCCCTATGTACTAATCCCACTAATGTGTTAGGGATTAGGAAGGTTGAATTTAGATGAAGTGCACCCAGATTTACGTGGAAGGAGAGTGTAAAACCTTTTAGTAAAATCAATCTAGTATATTGTGAGAATAACGCCTCAGACCATTTGGCCACCGAAGCGTATAAAACATACTATTAATGATAGAGAATGAGAACCCTTGTGTTGTTTCAAAGAACACCGTCATTAATAGATTATTTTCGCGCACTTCAGATAAATGCACAGCGTACCACAGGTTGAGAACTACAATAAGACATATTATTGAAAACACAGATTTTCCTCCTCATTTACTTAGTTAAGCCTATTAAACGTTTATGTGGGTCTCCGGACATTTACAATAATATTCAAGGCTTCGCCATTTCTGGGGTTTTGATGTTTAAAAAAAAATCAATCAAAGCTATCTTAAGCGCCTTCAACCACACTAGTAATGAACTCCGAACCACTTGCCTTCTGCTTGCCTTCACACCACGTTAAGACTTAATTTAAAAACCCCGCCATTAAGGTGGATATAAAGTGAATGCGAGAAAAGATAGGCGTTTTGTGCAGGGTTTTTTTTTTAACAAATCTACCATTTTTTTAACCAAAATATATCAAATATTGTCCTAGTAGAAACATGAGAGTTTAATTTTCTTCACGTGGTGATATCAACAGTTCTTGAATATTTGTCAAGGGTGTCCTGGAATTTAATGACAACTTTTTCTCTTCATTTAAAAAGTGTATCATCTAACACTGCAATGCTCATGACAGATATTCAGGAACTGTTGATATCACCATGTGAAGAAAACTAGACTCTGTGTTTCTACTTGAGCAAAATTTTATTCATTTTGGTCAAACATGTGTTTTACTATAAGAACTTTAAAAACACTTGTGGGGAATGCCAAGCCTTCACCGTGGTTCGGATTCCACGTTAAACTGTAGGTCCTCCATTTCATCTCACAATCACCCTACCATTACACATTAGCGATAAGTGCTTATTACCCGAACGGGTAGTAAGACGTGGTGCTAATAATAATAATAATTATTATTATTATTATTATTATTATTATCATTATTATTTAAAAACACTGCAATTTTCTCGCGTACCCTACACTACCACCTTAAAGTATCGATCTCAGTTGTATTGTTTAAACTTTTAAACTATTGATGAGGGGCTTACTCCTTTGGATCTAAATATTTTTCTCAAAATGCTTTTCTTTTTAAAAATGAACGAGCCAGCGAGGAAAATAAATAAACAGGTATGATGCTGGATTAAACAAAGTTTGTGTAAGCCTCGGTTACTTCCGCTTCGTTTATGTCCTCCACGTAGCGGTGCATACGAACAGAAGTTTAGGATGGACATGCTCGCGTTATTTCGGGGGATTTGGAGGATGTTCCGTACGAGAACCGGGCCTTTCCATTTAATAGCTTTTTAAACATTACAAGAAAACTCCTATGTAAACAAACAAAAATTAGATTAAGAATGTTTTTTAGCACCACGTCTTTTTTTTTCGGGTTATACGCTTATGTACTACTTACGCTAATGGTTTCAGGAACTAGGAAGGTTATCTTTAGAGGAAGTATACCTGTATTTGCTTGGAGAGAGAGTGGAAAACCATTTTAGAAAAATACCCTCAGTACACCCGACCGAGAGTCGAACCTCGACCTCCCCTTCATTGGCAAATTAGTATAACACGAGAGTAGTGCGTTAGAATATGATACCACCGAAGCGAATGGAAATAATGTTATTTTAGACACCGGTGAGTATGTGGCTACAGGCGTCCGTCACATTTTCTTTGCTTAGGTGTTAACGAGATGGTTGGTTTTAATCATGATCAGGTACGCTTGGATGGGTTTTTTGTTGTTGTTTCTTTTACTTTCTCGTGACCCCACGGAGAAAGAAGGAATTGTGATCGTCCAAAACGAAACAAAAATTAAATTCTGAGTTTTTGATGGATGTTAACGTTTCTTTAGCCCTTGAACCCGAAAAAGTGGTTGTCATTTTTTCGATGCCGCCTGTCTGTATCTCGGCCTAGAATCGAAACCATTTGATTTATTGGATATAACTTGGTAATCAAAGTTTTAACAAAGTCCCCCCCTCTCCCCCACCCCCCAGCGTGGGTATTTGGAAGTATTTTTTATAAAACCCATAGTTTCCGATCTATGAGTAAATATTTTTTATGGTGGTCTTTAATAAGAAATGGATTTGTCATGTTCTTCGGTGGACACATATTTTCCTCTTACCCACCTCAGTGGCGTAGTTGGCTAACGCGCTAGTTTCGTGTTGAGCTCGACTGCTGAGAACGGAGATATCAAGGTTCGAATCTTGATTGGGTGAACTGTGGGGGTAGGGTGGTGGCTCCTAAATGGTTTTCCACTCTAACTCCACGCAAATACGGGTTCACTTAATCTAATTTCAACCTTCCCGATACCTAATCCATTAGCGTAATTAGTACTTAAGCGTATAACCCGAACGGGTAGTAAGACGTGGCGATAAAAAAAATCCTCTTTTATCAACGTTTCTGTAACAGTATGTTATTTGACTTATACATTTTGGTAAAATGTGCTGCTTTCTTTTCATTATTATTCTACAGCAATTTATATTATTTTGTTTCACATATCTTACCAGTTTCAAGTAAATGTCTCCATTTTTAGGTAAATGGTACACTTTCCCTGTGTTTCAACTTACTCATTCATACCCCACTAGTTTAAATATGCGTATTGTCTGTGCGGGTGATAGGACTCAAAACATTGGAGCGGGGAAGGGGCACTTCACTAAATATTCCGATAAAAAATATCAATATAATTTATTAATATTTTCAACTTGTATATCTCACATTAATGTCCTTCTCTTGTGTTTTTCCTTCCAGTCTATCAAGGGTGTGAATTACTCTATGCCAACCCCCACATCCCTCGGCCACCCAGTTCTTGAAATGCCCCAAAACCGTGTTCTCGTTTTCGCTAAGTTATCGTACGTATCTAAATGATTTGATATAACTTGCAACCATAAGAAGTGTCAAACAAAGTTTGAACATTAATTTTCGCCGCTAATTACAAAAGTTTTTTTGCGTTTGTTTGAAGTTAAAACTCAAATATACTTAGGTGAATTCAAGAAATCCTATCATCAGAATATGATCTTGAAAAAATAAATTCTAATGTATCTCTAAAATCAATAAACAAAACGGAACATTAATTAAAAGTATTTAAACGTTTACTATAGTTGTATATAATCATACGATTTATTATTAATATTTTTTGTACCATGCCTTACTACCCATTTGGTTTATATTTATTTAATTACACTCATGGTGTAGTATTAAGTAACATAAAATTGAGAAAAAAATTGACACATATTTTCATGAGGGGAATGAGGGAAACAATTTATTTTTAAAAATATCAGTACACCCAGGGGTGTATCAAATAGGGCTATTAACAATTCCAACAGAGCCTTGTTCATAAGGACTGTTTGGGTTGTTTTGACATTCAAGATCCTTCCCACATGAATCGGAACATTCTGTATAGTTAAAAACCAACAACTCCAGCTGGTGTTGGGGGTCCAGGGTTCAATCCTCGTTCCCGGCACGTATTTATCTGATTGCCAAACCCTTCCTTCACCTCTGACAAGACGTGTATGAATCACAACTTGTGAATGTGTGGAATTCCAGGCCTCCAGCGTGGTTCGGATTACACGTTTAACTGTAGGTCCTCCGTTTCATCTCATAATCACCCTACCATTACACATTAGCGCAAGTGCGTATAACCCGAACGGGTAGTAAGACGCGGTGATAATAATAATAATAATAATAATAATAATAATAATAATAAAAGCTCCATCCGGATGAAGATAATTGGTTGTTAAATAATATGGTTGGGTATACATTGTAGTGAATATTAAATGTAGCAATATCTTTTTAATGGGTTCAAATAAATGATCAAGCTTTGAATAAAAGTAGATCAAACATTTTACAACCGCTCCTTACTATTCTCTAAACGTAATGTCTAATTCTCATCTGCAATTTTTTTTATTACTTTCTCTTGATTCCTTGGAGAGATAATTATTATGATTATCAAAGAAAATCGAACGTGAGCTTTTGAAAAATATTGATGTTTTGTGGCTCCTCTGAAACAGAAAACAGATTTTTCCACAATACTGTATGTGTGTCTGTATGTCGACCTAGAGCTGAAACTATTACACCGATCTAGCTACAACTTTATAACTAGGATTTTCATAACGTTTCCCCGAAGAGTTTTCGGAATTAAATAGCTAACCCTAAAATTCAGGGTAGTAAAGGTAAAAAAGAGATAAAATAGATTTTCTCAAAATCCACTTTAACAATTTTGATTAAATCTAGTCTCAATGTAAATTGTTTTAACATTACAAACAAAATGGCAATTCTTATTTTTCCAAGAAAATTATTTAAATTGTACTTTATTCTAGCATAAAACTCCAATTTTGATCATATCTTGTCAACGATCTAAGATACGAAATAACTTTTTATTTTAAAGATGTAGAACTACTAAATATAAAACTCGTTAATCGAACTATATATTTATAAAACCAATAGTTACTGAGCAATAAGCAAATATATTCATGGTCTTCAACAATGAAATAGATTGCTATTTTCTTTGGTAGACAGAGATGTTCCTCTTTTATAAATATTTCTCTAACTGTGTATTTTATATTATATATGTTCTTAGGTGAAACGTTTCTGTTACAATGTATATTATTTCGTTTCAAAAATCTCAATGGTTTTTATAAATGTTTATATTTTAAGATAAAAGTATTTGCACTGCATCATACCATTTATTTAGTTTCGCATCTCTTGGGATCTATTTGAACAAAAAAGTTTTAAAAATTATTGCTAAATGAAACCATCACAAGTTTTTCGGAAAACGGAGTACGAAGCCCCAATTATTATGTTTTAAGTGTTCTAGATTTACACCTTAGAGAACAATTCAAACAATCTATTTGAAAGGTAAGACATACAAAACCTCTTTGGAACTTCCAATCAAATAACAGTTTGCTAATCATCCTGTCAAACAAAAAATGTTAGTAATAATAATAGGTAAAACGAAAATTAAAACAATGAAAGAGAAAATTACTTGTATTAAAACTGTATTCTATTGCGTAAAAATCGATAACATTTTAAACTTGCCGCTAGTAATCAGCTGTTTCAAGCACAGAAACCTCTCCAATCCATCTTTAGTTCACTTGCCAGCTTCATAATATATAATGGCGTTATTGACGTTCTCTTTGAAGAATAAATATGGTTTTATTAAAATAATACCTTGGTCAATTAGTTGCTAAGATGACCGCTCCAAAATGTAAAGCGTTACCGTCGATAGTAAAATCATGTCGACAGTTTTCTCTCACTTAGATGGCAACGTAGAGTCTACCAACAAGTGTAGTACTGTTCGAAAAAGGCTTATTTGCACAAAATAGGTAAATATTACATAAACTAATCTAGGCCTTCTTGGTTGATAATTTAAATGATCTTTATAACTAATGAATCATATCAGAGACTATATAAGCACAGATGTTAAAAAATTTCAAATATTTTAACGGAAAATATGATCTAACGGACTTGTTTAAAATACGGGTGAAATGCTTTTAGGCAATACATTATAGCATTGAAGGTAGGCCTTTGGGATAACATGGCACCGAAATGTAATTTTAGCGTGATACGTAGAAACCAACTTCATTTAAAAAAAAAAAGCACACAAAGCACCGAGCCCTCCATTTTTACGTCAATAATTCTGGAATATGAGTATTAGGATAATCTATTACATCAGAACTTCACAAAGGATTTAATGGGTAACGAAGCATACTACCAAAATTTAACGAATCATAAAATATGTTTCGATTATATCAAGTCTAGTAAATAAACAATGCAATGCGGCTATAGCCATATTCAACAACTATAAAGTATTACACTCGCTTTTGGCTCTCATAAACTAATTACGTCAATTAGTTTGAAAGCTATAAAAGAAACTCAGAGGCCGAGGGTGAGCGAAACATCCTGTATAATAACTTGTCTATTTAATACATCATGTGCGCATTCGTACAGTTTTAATTATACTATTGGTAGCAGAAAGGCCTATTAAGTTGAAGATGGCTGCGTTATCTCATAACTAGTGGTATTAATTGATTGCTCATATGTAACTAATGATTTCCACACATCCATCACAGATTCTGCCTTTAAATATGAGTGAAGAATGGCCCTCGGTATGGGATGACTCCTGGATTGCTCTGTGGTTAGAGCATTGACGTATTAAGCCAAAGTTCCCGGGTTAAATCCTGTGTCCAAGTGTAGTTTTTCAATTTAAATAGTTTGAGTTGAGAATTAAAGTCTATTGGATATTAGTTCAATTCTGGGTTGTGCTGATGAAGATATTTACTTTCTCTTTTTAATCTCAGTGTCTAACTATGTGCTCATAATATACGCATAGTGTCTCTCTATTTATGCCATTGTTTTAAAGATGATAAAAGTTTGATTTAGGAAGAGTGTACCCACATTTGCGTAAAGGAAGCGTGAAAAACCATTTAGGAAAAACACCCTTAGTTTAAGAATCAAATAGCCGAATATATTATTTGGGCTTTTTATTGAGAAATTCTCTATCAAGATATCAAATTCTGAAAATTGAAAAATAACATCTGGATACGGTAATCGAACCCAGCACCCTCATCTTAGTATGCCAATGCTCTAACCACTGAGCTATCCATGAATCGTCTCGTTCCCAGGATCATTGATTCTTCACTCATATTTCAAGGCAGAGTCTATGATGGACGTGCGGAAATCATCGGTTACTAATGTGTGATTTCTTTTATTAAGATCACGAGCTATCAGATAACGCAGCCACCTTCGACTCGGAGTTAATAAAAGAAATCACACATTAGTAGCCGATGATTTCCACACGTCCATCATAGACTCTGCCTTAAAATATGAGTGAAGAATGAATTATCCTGGGCATGGGACGATTCCTGGATAGCTCAGTGGTCAGAGCATTGGCGTATTAAGTCAAAGGTCCCGGGTTCGATTCCCGTGTTCAGGTGTCAATTTTCAAAATATGACCCTTAGTTTAGCTAACCGGTATTCGAATCCCGATTTCTCCGTCATTTAAGATTTTGATCTCCAGCGTTCTGTAAACAGTGTCAGTGTGCCGCGAACCACTGGT